>JAGDQP010000239.1:159534-185358 GCA_022664845.1 Lepisma saccharinum
ATATATATATATATATATATATATATATAAAGCTCTTCCTTGCTCGTGTTATCTGCTGTCTCTGGTATACTTATATTTTATCTTACAGAGGCCTACAAGCACGTAGCACGATTACATACCAACACGTTAATTGGATGTAATCGAAAATATGACCCATCAAGCCCAATTTAATATTATATGCAACTCCCCAAATTATGCCAGAAAGATACACTGTAAAATAATTCCATCGGTTTTACAGTGTAGTATTACGCAAATAGAATAGGAAAGATTCTGAGATTGTTACGAAAGAAACAACATTCCAATTAGGTGTAGATGCTTAGAATACCAAAGCCCTAAGGTAAGACCGAACCGTAAGGTAAAAGAATCAAAGTAAGTTAGATTATATGCATAACCAGCTATCAAGGAGAGCCTTAATTTACCAAAATTTTCTCGGAACAATACACGATAACCATGATATCGTTCCATCCGTTGCGATAATCTAGAGGCAACTGAGATGTGTACAAAATAGGAAGTGATTATTTCGAACGTGTGTCACATATTAGGATGTACACACTGGATGGGGCTGGGGGGTTGGAGTGTTAACAGAACTGCCACAAGAATAGTTACAAAATCTCACTTTATGTAAGCTACTCAGGCATTAGCAAAAATGTCTGCTGTTATATAGTCGCTATACAAAATTAGCGCCAAATTGTGGCGCTATTCACAAACACAACAGGACAGCAGCAACGTTTCGCAAAAGCGTTTTCACTGGTAGGAGAGAAAATTGACAGAGCGGAACGGTACGGGACTTGTGCTAAGGGGACACACTTTCCTTTGAGGAGGGAAAAAATAGGCTGAAAAGGGACTTTTTGACTGTTCGGAAAGTTCTGCTATTGATCCCGCGGCCGGCCCTCCTGATAGATCTTTTCAGGGATTTTCGTCAGTCATAATGCCGGCATGGTATCTTGACATAAGACCCGTCCGACTGCCTATCCACATCCTTTCCATCATCCTATTCTGGCCTGAATCAAAGACCCATAATGAATTGAGTAAACAGTTAAATTCAATACAATTCGGACTTAAGTCTCGTCTGCTGGAATAAACATAAATATGGAGAAAACATTTTCTGCTTATCATTTATCTTTGTTAGAATTTCTTTGTTGGTTACAATTCATGTACAGCAGAAGTCCGATAGTCCAGCACGTTCGGGACCGGCCTGATGGCGGATTACCGAAAATGCCGGACTATCGGGCGGTACCTCTTACTCCTGGTATAGGCTAAGCCGTACAGCGAAAACGAAATGGACTGAACCTGTGTGTGGTGGCAACCGAGATCAGCCGAGTGAAGTCCGAACGCTTCCGATTGATTCCGAACAATGCTGATTGCGTCTAACGGTAGCAGACGCGTAGTGGACACTTCCGAGTGCTTTCGAACCGCGCCAAGCGCTTTCAACTGTCGTTCACAAGCGTTTACAGGAATAAAAGAAAAACTGGGATGGTGCCGAACAATCGGGCGTTCCGGACTGTTGGATGCTAGTCTATCGGACTTCTACTGTACTTAGAAAACCAAATACCTTCTAACTAGTAAGATAATGAACTCTATTTTCAAGTGGGATTTGTAGCCTACCCGAAAGAGAACATGGAACTTATTGTTTAGAACATAACGATCACGGCCACTGGTAGCATGCTAGAAACAAGTAGCACATTATTATGGTAGTCTTTTGCACATCTTTTAGAAATGCTTCTTTCTTACTCTTCGTTGTCTTTAACTTCTTCTTCTTCTTTTTTAAAATACTTTGACACGTTTGTATTTTAATGCAGTAGATCTTAGGTGAAGAGATTCTTAAGCAATGCCACACAACTAAAATGTAGTTGACGATATACGGAGATGTTTTACGCATCTCTTTTAACTCGATTCATAAATGTAAAAGTTGAAACAGGGACAGACAAGAGGACATGTCCACAAAGTGATTTTTATAATGACCGTTTCATTGAAACTCAACGGCAGAGTAAAAATGGTCAGACACATGATTTGTCGATAGTTCTAGAGCTTCGAAACGAAATATAGTTACCACTTTGCAAGTTCTTCGACACACCACTAAAGGTGTACACACATTGAGAAGAAGAATTTTGCTCGGCGTAAATTACATGTTGCATCGGTAATGATTTCGGTGAAACACGACACCTTCTGATCTAGCAGCACTTATCGCCTCTAAAGTCAATGCTGATAGTAAAATAAAACATAGCTTAGGAACTTTATATTGATTTGTTACGAATAGCAGAAAACAATGTTACTTTTAAAAGAATTAGTAATCACTATATCAAGAATGAGAATTCACTCCAAATAATGCTTTCACATTTCAATGGTTACAGAAAAACAGTACAAGTTTATGCGTTAGTATTTAGTAACCCAACACAGATTGAGTTTCGATTAAAGAGCCAAGATCAATATTAGCGTCATCTCTCGTTTGCTGTGCTCCTCTTCACGTTGAAAAGTTGACTCTGTCTCTCAGGCGTTAAATGGAATCCCAAAATCAGTCTCCAAATCAACACACTATAATTAGACAAAACATGGCAATAGCTGGAAGCATTTGAATCAGTACACTGCACTGTAGTAAATTATTTCGAGGGATGCAAAGAAACACTTTTACACTGCTTTGTGTACCAAAGAAAGAAAATTAAAAAGAGTTAATTCTTATTTAGCAGTTTAGAACAAAAAGGGAAGATAATGGAAGAATAGGTTTTATTTCGTGCAAGAGAAAATAAATGAACGGACGAGAGTGAAGAGAGAGAATTGAGTCATTCCCCTGCGTCTACTTCCTGTCATTATGGAGACCGCTTGCTGTGAGGCAAATAGATCCCAAGACCAAGTGACAATTCGATTAAAGGGCGATGCACCATCACTTTGTTCGTACTTCTACGAGTTTCCACTGAAAACTCAATAGAAAACTTTCGAGCTAACTATTTATCAACAACTCCTTTTTCTTCTTCTCAATATTATCAAAAACAAATACTTGAATTATTAACGGTTATTATAAGTAAATACGTTACCTTGCAATGCTGCTGGTATTGATAACGAGGCGTATTTAGCTCGGAGACAGGTTCGTGTCCCGAAGGTGTCTGTGCAAGATGAACAAGTGGTAGTTTGACATTGTCCTTCATCGGATGGTGGCAATTTTAAGTGAAGTCCTAAGGACAGGACCTACAGTTAAGTGGATTCCGAATGTTGGTGTCCTCACCGAGATTCCTTCAATACAAAGCGGTGAGCTTACCTACTCATCCAGTGGGACACGATAGCATATAAACGTAGTATTTTAGCCATAATTTACTGTTTAATTTCAATAACCCTTTACACGAACACTAATTCTGATTCACAGGGATTCGCAGCTACACTAATTAATTTAAACAGAAAATGACTATTTAGTGAGTACGGACTTATTTCCGAAGACAGATCATCTTGAAAGTTTTGTATTATGTTCTAAAGAATTGTTTTGACATGCGTCCTTAAAATTTCGGAAGAAATGAATTGAGCAATTATACAGTTCTCGCAGTCTAGTGACAAACCTCCTTGCGGATGAGCATTGGAGAGGCAAATAATTAATGCTCCACTTACACAGTTACACACTGCTAACCCAGCGATTCAGTTAGTTTATAATTTCCTGGATTTTTTTTTTTTTTTTTTTTAGATCTTTGGATTAGGGTGTTATCAAGAAGTAGTATCAGGAAGTAGTATTTTTTCTCGAAGTTGTATCCTTCAAGCGATGCGTAAGCCACTCCTAAGACAAGTAATGCATTTAAGCTGCAAATGCCAAAACAACTCGGAAACGTAAAGGAATTAAACAAATAAAAATACAACGAAAGAATTATATTGTGAATAAAGACGAATTTTTTAAATGCGATAAATGAAACTCACAACAGAAAACCTGTCCCTGATGAGCTTAACTTCCCTTCTTTATAACTGGTAGCTGAGGAGTGCAATTATTGTTGACTATGAAGATCTACAACAATCCACCTCTTGTACCAATAATAATACTATAACCTTTATTTGAATAAGTTCCTCGTTCTAAATTTTCATACGAAACAACTGTTGCGCAGGTCTGTAAATTTTTGGGTGTCCCTGATGAGCAACAGGAAGTTAACACGATACATTTCATACGTATTGTGGGCTCCAAATCTTAACGTCCTTCTATCATATTTCAGATCTAGATTGCACCCGCCCATCCTGCATGTCACTGTAATGCGATACCACTATTGTCAGAGTTGAAACTCATCATGCGGAGAAAGCTATTAAACATCTTGCGTTGCCAACTCAGAATAAAAAGAAGTTAGACATCATTACCGTATAGGTTTCTTGTTTTTAGGAAATATTTTGTTAATATTGCGGTATTGAACAATATTAGCAATAAATGCATCTCTTCTCTTTTGTCCTCAGAGTTAACCATAAAATAGCCCCAGGAATATTCGTAATTATGTAAAATTTCTATCAATAAATAAAAAAACTTCAAAGGCTGGAATTTGTCAGTTTTAAATAGACAGATTACATGAGATAAATAATTGGCTGAACGTGTTACCATTAATAAAAATCTGAGCACTTAGTTCACCTCGTAAGCAAAATATAATTCTTGTAATCAGCGATTTCGCTAGTATTTTCAGTTTGGAGGGTGTAAAGTCGAAATTGGGAGGGTGTAAGAGGAGTTTTGCACAGTTTCCATTGATTTTTGACTGTAAAAAAATTAAAGTTGGGGGGCGGTCTCGACGATTTGGGGGGTGACAACTCTCCACAGGGGGCTGGCGGAAAGAGTCACTGCTTGTAATACAACTACGAGAGCATAAAATTAGGAAGGAAAAAATAAATTGCAAATGTAGATTTTCTATCAGAAAATTAAAACCACTTTCTTTTACTTGAAAACAGGGATTTTAAAATTTACAGAAGCAATGAAAAAAATTCCGGGTTTGAATTTTAATATTATTTATAGCCTTTAGGCATCTCAGTCTCAGGCGAAATTTTCCCTGTGCTTTCGAACTGGTCTTGTTTTAGATTACCTATTTGAGCAATAATTAATGACCTTTTAATTGACAACAATACTGAGCAGTGTGGAATCGTGATAAAGTGCTCGCTCCATAATCGGATCACTCTCCATGTATTGTCCGTGTAGCCAAGGACGAAAATAAGCTGACATTATGACAACACAACACACAGACACTAAATTTGCACAACATAACAGAACACAGAGAAAAGATTCAATCAAAGTTTTTTCAACTCATGCTCGTTTCGTAACGAAATATCCTTGTTAAGATATGCCGGAAATAATATGCTCAAGCAAAAGGACAGGAGACCTCACACCAAGACTTCTCTCTATAGACTGAAGGTTTTGAAATCTTAAGAGGAAGAAGAAGTTGGCTACGGCGGCCTGCAAAATAAGCGTCCAATTTAACATGGGCTTTCACACATTTCTAGGAATATCGTAGTTTCATGTGGTTCCTTCGAAAAAATTACTCAATAGACACTTCAACATATTTCGTGGAATTATACAGGTATTTAAGTGAAAAACCACGCGTGCTATTTTCTGTTTAAAAATAAGGATTATTATAATGGAAAGTTCCATAAGAAAGTTGTTACATTGGCTAATGGCTACTAAGACATCCTTCACTTCTAAGAAAAAATACGTCGTAGAGGCTTCAGTTATTTACTTTTACTATGTCACGTGTTGTATTTAAGAGGCTATTGAGTCATTCTTTCGAAATAAGCACATAAAACCACGATATTCGTAGAAATGTTTGAAATCCAAGTTAAATTAAACGCTTATTTTGTAGGCTGCAGTAGCCAAGTCCCTCTCCCTCTTAATACAGTACTTTCATGAAAATAAAACCTCTGAATGTGGTGCGAAATGCTGAGTCTGCCACGCTGATATTCGTCTAAAGTTAGACAAGCAAGAGAACTGTCAAACAGCGGGAACAGCCATGGAGCCAAACTACGAACATGATAATGAGTGGAAGCGGGAGGAGCAGGTGTCATGTAGATATTTTAATCTGAAGGTCGTCTTACTTTGCTTCGTTGTACTTTTTTTTTTATATTATTTTCTAATACCGCACTTTTAACAATACAGAACTATATTGTTGCTTCGTATTCGAATGTTATGGTTACAAACTTAAGTATCTTAAGAAATCGCTGGTATGTGACTATGGGGGACGGCATATTTAAAATGAAAACGTGTACAATAAAAATACTAATATTCATTGTTCTGTCTCTTAAGTTGACTACCAGAGCGGAGGGGACTGCCTCCAAGCAGTGCCAATGTCTTTTTGAACAGGTGGGTGAATGGGATGCTTTGCGAGTGGTGAAGACGTGTGCTTTAGCAGTATCTGTTGTGGGATGTTTTGTTGCGTCATGGTTTGTTTTCTTTAAAGGACGATGGTGGATACATAGGTTATCCTCGGCGGAGACTAGTCGAGTACTAGAACAGTTTGTGAACACAAAACTTTTAGATGAACCAGCGAACAGCAATAGCAGTAACAGCACAGACCTTAGTAATACAAGTGCCAATTTTTCAACGTCTGATTCGGACTTCTCTTCTGATCACGATGAATGCATGTTGGATGAAAATTTTGATGAGCAAGAATGTACTGAAGACAATATTATGACACTGGATAAGAGCTCTTCGACAACATTTGCCAGTTGTACGTCATCCAACGAAGGGCAGTGGCTCTCAAAACGAATAAAACCTCCTGGACTTCCTATAGCTCCTCGTTCAGGAAAACCACGGATACCTTTGAGGCAGAGATTACAGAAAACACATGAAGATTGTCAGTGGGCCTATCCGAAGGAGTATTCAGTGTTGAGAAATACTGGAGATGGAGAAAAGAACGAAATAAACAGTGGATTGCCGTCTTACGTACCATCATCGGATCAGATTGTTATGATAAAAGAAACTGATTGGTCTTCTCGTAGCAGCAACAGTAGTGACGGTTCAAAATGTTCTGTCTGTGAAGGAATTCAAGAAATTGACAGTTCGTTAGCAGACATCTTCAGCAGATGCCACAGTGAGATATCAGGAATAAAATACACTCTTTCAAACGAATACGAGAGGTATGTAACGTCTTTGGATAAGAAGAATGTCTACATCCAAGGAAAAACAAGACAGTCAATGCAGAATACGCAACAGGAATAATTGTACGTGGACTTCTGATTCAAAATGTGATGCCTTTTCTTAGGTAATTTACATGATGTTAACCAAACAAAAAATACAAAAATTCGAACAATAGGACGGAGAATTAGAAAATTATGTCTTGGTGCTGGCTGAAAAACAGTTAATCTTACTGAAAAATATTGTACAAGATAAAAAATAAGGAAACTGAAAGTTGGAAGACAAATGAAATGAGAAATTTTATATATAAAGTTCCTGGACACATGTATAAACTATTTACACGCATAATAATTCTCTTTCAATCCAAAATTGAGATAGACAGAAGTTCCCCCACCCTCCTTTTTGATGACTTACGTGTATTGAGTACTTGTTTCTGTCATAAAGAGTTTTAAAACAATATTAAAAGACATCCATAATAAAATATAGCTTTCACAGCATCCTCATTATTTATTATTGTGTGTAGTGTTAAAGTAACATTCTGCATTCTATAATTCAACAACGCGTTTCGTTTGGTAGCTTCTGACTTCCTCGGTGATTGTCCATTTTTGTTCTTTTATATCCACTTTTCAAAAACATTTTAATTACACTTTCCACTGGGTTTAGGTTTCTGCAACCATTTTAAATCCCTCACATATCAGCCAGCTTTCTTGATCCAATGGAATGTCCACGAATGCTGCTAACAGGATATGTGTAAACAATTGTTTGCTGTGTATGTGAAGAAGAAAGTGTACAAGGTATCTCTGTTACCAGTTGGTTGACCTGTTTTAATAAACATCTCCTTTATCCTGCTTAATCGACTACTTTAGAACTAAGTTCCACATACTGCACAGATCGAAATGATCATAAACAAATGTATGTGTGTATGTGCGAAACATTTATCATACGAATGGATGCAGATTACGAATCATGGGAGGAATTTAACGTAATCTCTTCTCTGATCCTCTGTAATCGGCTGAAATTGCCTGGCTTTGGGAGAACGTGGTCATTGGATCAACTGTTCAATACAATCCTATTCCCGCTCCATGCGACCACTAAACAGACTTTCCACAGCCTATTTTTCTCAGCTACTACCCTTCGTCCTTCATTCGAAACACTATGGTTTAGAAACACAAAATGGAAATTGCATTTTAATTATGCGAATTACATAAAAACAACGATAAAAATAAACAGAAATGAAATGAATTTTTCGTTACAAAAAGTAATACAAAAATCAAAATATTCATAAAAGAAAGATAGAAGCATTCACTAAAAAACAGACTAAACAATAATACGTAATTTAATTCAGAACAGCCTGATTGATAAGAAAAAAATTATCCCCATCATTTAGAAATTGTATACGCTCTTGGGTTACCAGATCCCCAACGCCGGAAACAGGGAAGTAATCCCACTGCCACTGTGAGCACAAGTACGCTAAAATTTGGCAAAGAAAATGCTGCATAAAGACGCACGCACAGCGTAAACAGGAAAATAACGGAACCCTGCAGAGAAAAATGAAATCGCAATGCTATTTCACGTTGCTGAAGAAACTGTGTACGAGAGATGGTGTGGGTAAATGAAATTTTGCCCCTACGATCCACTCCACCTCTTGTGGGTTGCGACTTGCCTTAGATATATTTTACTCGCAAAGTAACAACTTCCGAAGTGAAGATTAAGAGTCTAAGTACAGGGCATGTCTTATCGTCTCTTCATGTGGCGGAGGAGCGTCAGTTATGCAATTATGCATGCCGTGGATGTAAGGCCCTTTCTACACGAACCCACCATGGTCGCGCCACCAGAAATTTGGAGCGCTTCTCGTTTTATATCCTTTTCCACACAAAGCCACCATGGTCGCGCCACCAACCATGCCACCAATTCGAAAATGAAGCTGGAAGAAGCAGCTACTGTTGTTTTTCAGTTCTCACGTTTACGTAAACGCCGAAAGTGGAGAAAGAAAATTTTGGGTATATCCATTATTACAAATAGTGTGCCCGGTGGGTGAGTGGTATCGCTCTCTGTCTTGTAATCAAGGGATCCCGGGTTCGATTTCCGGTGGGAACACAAATGGTTCGGATACCACGTTAAACTGTAGGTCTCGTCCTTAGTAGTTTACCAACTTGTTTAGGACATTAATAAGAATTCAGTCAACCATTAGGACAAGACCGATCAACGAAAGGAATATTCTACACATTGTACAGTAATCTGCGACAGAATAAGACTAATATTTTTAATTTTACGCCGATGAGCATTGCAACTTTTGATGAGTTGCTACAATATTTAAATGGTGAACTGACTGGTGTGGATACGAACACGAGAGTCAGCATACTCGATACAAAATTAATAGGGGAACCAGGTACGTACGTAGGGGTGGGTCCGGACCCCCCTAAAAAACTCAGGGGTTTATGGAAAAATAATATAACTTCAGGCGTAATTATACATATTTAATATACATTTCATGCCCAGACACACCTTGGATCCCTTCCCCCCTGAACCCCTCCCAAAAAAAGTTGTGAATACGTGCCTGAGGGGGACAGACTATCACAGACAAACCCACAGTCAGACAGAGAAAGAAAACTGATCTAACCTAACGTTTTCATGTTTTCAAAATGAATAAGGTTAAAAGTTCATATAGTATATGTTAAAAAGTTATGATAGAACATAAATACAAAAATAAATAAATAAAATAATATATATTTTATAGATGAGAAATCAATGCTAAGGATTATTTTCACATTATAAAACCTTGTAGTGAGGTGTTTACTGTATCCCAGCGGCCGTCCATCCTAACACAAGTTTTTCCACCGAGCGGACGTATCTCAGTTAGCACTCGGGAAGTATTGGGTTCATTTTCAGCGGCCGGCCATCTTGATTGCAGTTTTCCAAGCTTTTCTTCTGCCACACCAGGAAAATCCTGGGATGGTACCTTCAACTTAGACTCTGGCTGATACCTCCCGCTCTTTCTCCTCCCTTATCCCAGTCTCAGCCTTAGTTGCCTAAAGGCTATAAATAAATTCAACTTCAACAAAGGTTTTCCAGAATTTTCCCTCAGTAGCACCAGACAAATGCCGGGATGGTATCTACAAGCGATGCGCTGAACGACTACCACACAACATCCTCTGCCCTACCCAATCCTAACCCGAGGCTGAGATGTCTAAAGGTCATAAATAAATTATATCAATTTAATGGTTACTATATCTACAAATGTAAAACTTACCAAATTAATTTTTGTCTGCAGGCGAGACATCTTTATTTATAAAACTGTTTACAAGCTCCTCCCAGCAACTCTGCTTCAATTCTCTGTTTGAATATTCTTCAGCAGTAATTTCCCATATTGCAGTCCTTGACTGAACTCCCCGGTTATGAAGTTTTCTGTGTCGAAGTATGCATTTTCTACTTCGGTATTCATGCTTAAAATGCAAAATTGTCAAATAAATATGCTTCTGGTGGCTCGGAAAATCGCTTCATTTGAGACAATGGAACGACGTGGTGGCGCTGTCAGCTTGGTGGCTTGGAAAGTCGCGGGATTTCGCTACCAGAATTCTGGCCGCGCCACCAAAGGTGTGACCGCCACCACATGTGAAAGTCTCCATTTGAAACTATGAGACAATGTGGTGGCGACACCATAATGGCGTCGTGTGTAACCCAACATTTCTGTATAATTTACAGCAGTCGAGCGTAAAATTAGGACCATTCGAAAATGATTTGGCAAGGTTCTTTATTGTTTGTATACCTAATAAATGAACGAAGCGCTGACGCTATCCTAGTACAACTGCCTGCCGCTAGTTTTCTTGAATAAATGCTCACTTTAGCTTTGTTTTGGATTTTATACTATTCACGGAAATAGGTCAGAAAGTCACGTTAGATTTTTTTTTTTCGTTATGCCTATACCTGTTTTCAACATTTTACACACTTTACAGCAGTAGGTTAAGGTAGAAGATCAGGTTAGTTTTTGTTTTTTGTTTTTCATTATGCGCGATCCACATCATGTTTAACACAAAACACCCAAAGCAATAACTTCACTGCCATACTTTCGCGAGTTAGTTACACTGCTGATTGTGTTACGAAGCCGATGACTTACCACCGTGTGTCCCAAACCATGATCATCGGAGTGGACAATATAGGCCTACCTTGAACAATGGGAGTATGCAGGTGAACGGAACAGAACGAACCCTTGTTTAGGATGCAGCGTATCTAAAATACAAGTCATCTGGCGCTGTCATTTATTGTCAACATTCTCTTCAAAATAATTATTATATTGCATTTTTGTTCCACATACTAGGAATGTAAACGATAATATAATCAGATTCATGTTAAACCCTTATACTACAAATCAACAACTGAATAACGATAAAACAGTAAAAATGCTTGGTATCCTGTTCATAAGTAAATACAACGATTGAAAATATACTTTAAATGTTATACTACCCGACAGGGATATTAACACAATATGTTGGAATTGTGCTTTGCGTGTTCTGACATTCCCTGAGGAATTCCTTCAGATGGGTTTCTTGTAAAAAGTTTGTGACATTTGTAGGAATCAACTAACAACACGCAAGGCTTACCCAAACCGCGAACCTACCCTCTGAATCTTCCCTCGAAGGGCGCAGAAAGCATTCCATTTATCTTCCCACAATTCCATTTCGTCCGCAGCATCAGATCGATATCTAGCCTCCCATCGATAAATCGATCACGTATTGGCGAGAATAATTTGTGGGATGTGAGGGATTCTTCGTAGGCAACCTCCTCCCCGAGATTTTCAATGGGCGATAGATGGATTTGAAAAAGAAACCGGATTACAACAAAAAGCAATGTGTCAGGCTTGTGCACGGCCACGGAGAAGTCTCTCTCTCTCTAACCTCGAGAACGTAAAACGAACAGTGATTGGATGGGGGAATGCCGAGCACCGTAATATATGGGATCTGGTAATTGTATAAATGAAAACGCTCTCTGGGAAAGATATGAGAAGGAGCTACTACTTTGTTAACGAAATACCTTATCCTGAATATAAAGCACGTTAGGAATGCTGTAATACAAGATATTTAGAATGTTAAGTAGATGTTTTCCAACAATGCCAGATATTCTGTTTACGAAGACTCAAATTCAGGACACATCGTAAATTAATTTAATTTACATGCAAGGACACACTAATTGAGTGCACACAATTTAATTAGTTGTAAAAAATTGTGTATGCACCATTTTTAGTTGGTCACAACATATCTTACCCTCTCCCCTTTTTTCATGTATCTTCTTTTTCCCTTTTTGCTCGTGCTTTATCGGTAATTTTTTTCCGTCTTCGGCTTTCTTGAAAGGGTTTTATTTGTCCACATGACAATAAAGCCGAATCATTCAGGTCATCTGTTTCATTGTTGTGTTGGCGGGATTTTATTTTATTGTTTCTTCACTTTATTATTCAATTATTTCTTTGTATATTTTATTGCCTTATTTCTTTAACAATTTTTCTTTCCTTTAAAATCTTCAAAAACAAATTGAAAGATATTATTGTTGATTTATTTTCGTCGGAACTTTGGTGGCCACACACCCTTCGCTCCTTGTTGTCTGATTTGATTATCTTCTCTGATTGGCTGAGGCCAGTCAGTAGTACAACTATGGCAGTCCAGTAGGGAAAGCTGCACTAAGAAAGGATGAATCCGAAAATTATATTCAAAGCAAATTTATAATGCAGCACAATGTTTAAAAGTTTTATTAATTAAAATATAAAGCAGCCTTTTCTGATCGAAATTATCAATTTTGGGAAGCTGCATTCTTTAGATTCTTCATAGTAGAAGCTGAGAATTGAATTCTACAGTTGGCGTTTTGCATCGTCCATAAGAATTATGTGTGTTTCATCTGTGTGTGAGGTGATTTTTGTGATATATGTGGTTTGCAGTGGGTTTCCTTGTTTTTCTTAAATAAAATATAAATATATCAACTGTGATTCTAAATCCCCTTTTCCTCAGTGTGTGGGTAAGTGATTTAGTGCACCTTCAGCATGTTAGTGATTTTTTGTTTTCGTGGAAGCATGTGTGAAATGGTGATGTTCGCTTAATTTGGGGGGTCGGTTTTACTATCAGGTGAGTGTGGTTAATATCTTAAAACTCCTCTTTCTCTCTCAGAAACCCAAGTCTGCTTCACCTACATTTAGATAGTGAAATTTCAGCACGTAGGTTGTGGTTTAAATGCAATTTTACCTTCCACTATAGTTGATGCTACCTGCCAAATGCACGTTCTTTTCCCCATCAGCATCTTGTTTGCTCTCTTTTTCAGAAACTGTATGCTTTAAAAATTGCACGAAATATCTATTGCCCGTTTTAGCAAACGTAAGATTTTAATGATTCACAATGTTTTATTTTGATAACCAGCAGTTTAAAGCTTCTTCGTTGCTTTTGCAAACCGTAAGCCAGTTCGTATATAGAAATTCGTCCTGCAAATTTGTACCTAATCAAACCATAGTATATCATGTTTGTATTGAAGGTTAGGTTGTGTTGAATTTAAAAGATGAAATAGACATACGAAATGTTTGAAAACTATTTTGAAATATTAAAGTAAATTACGACCCAGTAGCTAAATCTGTAAATTAACCTTTTCGTAAAAAGAAATGTTATGCTTCGATTGTGAAAATTTTGTTTAACTGGGCTCGAGTGCAGAACGTCTACCACATTTGAAAAATAAAAGTAACCTAATCTTATGGAAAAGATGTGTGTGAACTCTTATCTCTGCTCTCTTAAGCAGAGCATTTCTGTAAATAATCAATTTACCCTTGAATATGTAAAAAAAAAAAAAAAAAACTTTAAATTTTTGATGTGCTAAATGATTCTCACTTTTTTTAAAAAAGAAATTCAGCAATCAGTCTTTTTTGCATTGCGTTTGTCATTTGTAGGCTCCTCGCTAGTCCCTCCACCACTTTTAAACATTTTTTTTCAAAATATTTTAAAATCTAATAGCATTATCAAAATTTTAAGAAGATAGCTCTCTATTACTTACAAATTACTATGAAATATAATGGACAGCAATCTCGAGAAGTGTTATTTCATGTGTATATGAGAAAGTAACTCCAGATGAAGTAAAGTTTGATATCTTAATCGGATGCTTCAGCAAACATTAGAGAATAGTCAAATTAGTTGTGCTTACCCAAATTTTCGTGATTAATGTTAACTAGTGCGCGGCTGTATTGAGCCTTGTACATTTTAGGGACCTAGTTGCGTTAGGTCACTAAGATAGTGTTTTGTGGGCCTTTTCCTCGTCTTCTGTTTTTGCCAACTTTCTACGTTTTGGCACTTCTTTCGGGTTTCTTCCATGCATGTTTCGTGGTACTAGACTAGTGTGTGTACTGTCTTCGATGGTTCTAGGCTGAAGCAGGGCACTGATGGGTAGGTACCCGCCCTGTCTTCAGGTTCGATAGAAGTTCCTTTTTTTTTGTGCCCTCTCCTGTGGCGTAATGTAGGCTTGTCCCCCAGGCAGGTTTGATCACGTTAGGTGAAGTTTTGAGTAAGCCACGGGCTCCCTTGTTTGCTTTTGTGTCTACCTGCCTTTGAGGAGCGAGATACATTACATTAGAACACACAAAATGACTTTTCACGACAATTAATACTATCCTATCTTTATCTCAAATGTTATTGTCGCAATGAGGAAATCTGTCATTTACTGAATAGTAAGGCCTATGCCACCAGCATTTTACAAGGCATATGCTGTTTTAAAAAAAGCACGTCACATTCGGGGAATATTTATCTCCATGCAGGATAGTTTGGTCTCTAACATGTATTGAACTTACGAAGAATGAAGTATAGTGATGCAGTAAAACTTTCAACATTACTTCACAGCAATTGATCTTTATGAAGATAGGTTCTTGTAGATTGGGTTGTGCCTGTCAAGTGTTCCGAATTGAATTGAGTTTATGGTCTTTCGGCATCCTTGGCTCAGGCTGGGGCACGGGAGTTGAGACAGGTGTTGGAAGGATGTCAGCCAGGCTCACATTAACCCTGTGTGTGTGTGCCTGAGGAAAAACTATGGATAAAAATTCAGTCAGAATAGTCGGCCGCTGGCTATGAAACCAGAATCGTCCGAATGCAAAGCCAACGTTCCTGATAAATGTCCTACACAATAACCAACCGTAGTCGCGCGATATCCCTTTAACAGAAGAGACTCGGCAGAATATGGCTATTGTAACAATGATCCAGTAAACGACAGCCTATCCTAGCCTATGTCAGTGGTTTATCAAAACTTTTCAATATCTCTTATCAGTTTTAAGCTGCTTAAATATTAACATTCTGCGTACATAGCAACAAAAACTATGAAGATACTTGCATCTCCCTTCACATTTATATCTTATAGCTATTTAATGTGGAATTTCTAGACAAATGTAAATTCTATCTGGTAACGGGAATACGAAAAACAAAAGTATACAAAAGTTAGTTACAGAAACATGAAACTATTTCAATTTTATGTTTCATTTGATCCCTGGAATACTCTGAGATTGTAATCATATGATCATTGAAATTGATCGTAAAAATATGGAACGCAGAGACGTTATTTTTCTGGAGGTACTGCTGTTTTATTTTCCAAACTTGTGCAGCCAAATTACACAATGTAATCATTTCCTCAAGCGAAGAACCTTTCCACATGAAAAAGACGAGGAAGAAGAAGAAGAGAAAAGGGTATTTCATGGATGTTCTAGCTTCTGCGTATCTTCTTTCCATCAACCTCCTTCCATCTATTCGGTGGAACTCAATACGAAAGTTCTTATACTGTTAGAATTGGAGCAGAAGTTGGAAGGTGGTATGGGATATGAGAGAGAAGTAGAAAGAGAGACAGAAAGAAAAAAAATGGAGAGAGGGATATGAAGAAAGGAAAGGACTCATCCAGTGTCCCTGGTTTTTCCAATATGAAGCGTGAATTCAGGTTCAACTTCCTGCTCCCTGCGGAAATTATGAAATCTTTTCTACCTCCGCTTCTGAGATGAAAGGCACAAATCTTGCAAAATACGTGCAGTTGAAACTTCTGCAGCAAACTTATTTTTTTTTCTCCCAATCTCTTTTTCTGTTACAATATTATATTCAAGGAAATACTCTCCCCTTGTTCCTCTACTGCCTCCATTTCGATGTATCACGATTTGTAATAACATAAAGAAACTATCTACCTAATGTGGATCGGCTTTCGCGGTATTTACCTTATCTGCCGATACGCAATGGACAAAACTGTTCGAGGACAGCAACTAAATGTACTGAATGTACGAACTCGAAAGTTTATAATCACATCGCAGACATTAAAGTGTGCTTGGGCCCGTTCTCTACAAATTGGTCTACGATTTATTATATAATTCATATTAATAGCCAATGCAGGTGCAGGTGCAAAGAAGAAAAAAAAAGTGCTTGCCAACATAAACATGCAGGTTAGGCAGTTTCCTATAAGTTACGAATGAGGCTTTCCGGATTATCCACTAGCAAGCAGATCTTCAGAAGTGATAAACCGACAATGATAAATATATACTTTTACTCTTCTTTAAAAAGTATGTCTAATAATGAGGTATTTGAATGTTGCCTGCAAAGGGAACATGAAGCACGAACAAGAGTATGTTCAGTAGAATTCACATTCACGAATAATTCACATACTAAGTTTCCTTACATAAAATCTGAGAGTAGAATGAAACTGACATATAGATAACAGACGGGCACACAGATATCTATCTATTTCATATGTCAAAGCTGTCGATTGAATGTATCATTTTTTATAAAATTTGATAAAGCCATACTAGGAATATGCCATTTCTTTCAGTATTAACGAATGTTTTTCCTCTCGTTGAATACCAAGCTGCTTCACGAGCTGACACGCGCATATATTTTAACATTATTTGATGTCCGGAAGAAATATGTGTCGTCTCAATTGAGCAACTTCCCTCAAGAATTGTGCACTCGATTCAAGAAACTTCAAAGTTCAGTCAGCACTTTTTTTTCCTATCTTCCTCTTCCAGTACTTCTACATGCATTCTTCAATGTTATCAGAGTTTCTGGAAGTTGACAAATCTCTCTGAAGTTGCTTCTTTGGGAGAAGTTTTCTAGAAACTCTTGAGCTCTTTCATTTTCTGCCAGCCATGTTTCTCGATCCTTGGAGGAAAGACAGATGTTTCTGAGAGGAAGCAAAGTAAAAGAAAAAAAAAACTTTATGCCTAACAGAAAATAAAAAACGTCAGAGAAGATGTTGAAGAATCACCTCAGGACACATGACCTTTTACAGAACTTTACAACAATTGAGAATGTTTATTTGTGACGTTCGTGTTTAGCAGTGGCAAAAGAACCTCATGGTAGTGCTCCTAATTTCTAAACTCGTATAAATATACTCCTAAACTTCTCAGTAGCCAGTTCTGTATGCATAAGAATTTTTCTCTGTAGTTAGTTGTTTTCAATTTAAAATCAATTCTTGAAACCAAAAGAAAGTCAATGTGTGACACAACAGCGAAAACATTGTACTTCCTCAGCATTGTTATACGAAACCTGGCTAGCAATTTCGTAATACTACAAAAACTCATTGCTTGATGTATTTGAAACCTCGGTTTGATTTTTGATATAGCGGAACATGTTAATAATCTCGTTCTCCCATGGTCTCTAGTGGTTACGGTCATGGAATTCGGAACGGTAGGGGAAGGGCACACACATTTGAGTCCTGCTGCTGGCTATCCTGACTGATGTTTTAAAGAAGTTTGATCAGTTTCTCAAAGCGAATGTCAGGTTGGTATTTTTAAACTTGTGGCTCTTTGGCATTTCAGGCTTAGGCCGGGATAGGGTGGGGAGAGGATATTGGAAAGTAGTTCACCAGGGCCTAGTTTTGGGGGACCATCGCGGCATTCGTCAGGTGTGACTGAGGAAAACCCTGGGAAAATGTCAGTCAGAATGGGCGTCGGGACGGTATTCATCCCAAGACGAGTGCTCGCCAAGAAGTGTCATTCCTTTGATATGTGACGAACTTAGGACAGAGTTGCTTGTCTAATCCATGGAAAATAAATCAAAATTACAAATATATTCCTAAAGTAGTATATATTGTTTAATTACAACTATCTGTTAATCTTTTTAGGGAGAATCCCTAGATAATAACTGCCTACGAATTTCATACAATGCACACTGTTGAAACAGTTTTCTTATACATTAGAGAACATTAAAAGAATTTGTACTTTTCTTTTGATTCTATACAAAACTGTTTTTAGAAAAGAAACAGAAGGAAAAGGAAAGATCAATCCTTACAGAACCAACTGTGAGTACTGCGACTGCATGCAATCTATCGTCTATAGCCGAACGTCTGCATGATAAAGAAAAGTGAACAGCTGATGGTAGTTTACAACTATACGATGTAGTATTTTTTGGTGGACTGGCTTGGATTTATTGTCTTCAGAATCAGATACGGTCGATTCAACCATTTGGGTCTTGAAAATAATTACTCCGGACTGGATAACAGATCTGATTGTATTATTATTATTATCGTTTTATATATATATATATATATATACGAGAGATGCTGAGTTGTAATGGTAATCTCTGGCAATCAAGATGATGATATTCAATTTGAACACACATGGGAAGTACTATAATATGTTATAATTTCTACGTTCCTACTGTTGTCTTTGGCCAAAAAGCTAATGAGAGCTACTCTCACATACGACATAGAAAAAAATGAAGAGAGAGTCAACAAGCAACGCGCCGCCAAGTTGCGCCAAAGTGGTGTGCATAGGAAACAGCTCATTAGAGCTCGACTCGCACAACTAACGAGCGGTTTCCCCTGCCTGACCTCTACAGCCACACGGACTATGCGATATGTGAGCAACGTGTACACAACAGTAGCCTTGCGATACTAACTTAAGAAGAAGCTATATAATGTAATACAGAGAGATACATGTTAGTGCGTCTCTGTGTGTGTTCATTCTCTGTAGGCGTCGAAGATCCAGCTGCAGGGCAAAGTCCTCTCTCTGCGTGTCTATTCTGTTAACAAGATGTCATGCATGCCTGTTAATGCCCACAATTAAATGGAGTCCGCCTGATAATTTAACACTTCCTCTCTACAAGATTCAAGTCAGTATCAGATATTCACTTTCGTTTAATCAGCTACGAATTGTATTTGTCACAAGAGAAAAGTCTCTTGCTTTTATAACAACTGTTGATTTGTTCTTCTTTGATCGGTCCGAAGGACAGAGGTAGCTGAGTGGTAGAGCACTCACCTCTGATGCGTGGGGCTCCTCAGTTCGATCGCGGCTCGTCCCATTTGAGCTTTGTGGTGCGCAAGTGGGTCTTCTCGGGTTCTCCCATTTCCTCCCACATTCTTCATTCCACCAATTGTTGTATAATCGTCCATTCAGCCTGAGCCAAAGTTGCCTAAACGCTGCAAATAAAACTCAACTTAGAGTTAAAAAGCATTAATAGCCCAATAAAACGATATACGACAGCAAAACTCAACCTCTGTGGTACAGTGGCTATGGTCGCTGTCTCCGAATCTATTCTGAGGAGGCGACGTACACGCTGATCACCGTTTTGAGGTATTTTCACGCGTTTCTCTTAACAAGAATCTTTGGATGCTGCGTACTACCCTAGATCACTCAATGGTACTACGTAGCCATAATCGTCGAGCTATGTCGACACGCACAGCTGAGACTTAATTAGATCACACATGCTAGTGACAAACCAGAAATGTATGTTACATTATACATTAAAATGAATCTTGGAAATCATAAAAGTAAATAATTGGAGGCTGAAGAAGTAAATATACAGATAATCACCATCTGTATTAATCCGACTATATTCCTCTTATTTTGAAGTAAACACAAGCACAACAGAAGTGACTAGAACAAAAGACTATTTTGTAATGAAAGGAGTCTAAGTTTAATGGCTTTCAATTGGGCAGGCATTGAAGAAAAGAGCTTACACTAACCAAATCTGCTAATCTGTTACGAAATTACTGGCATTACAAGAAAAAGAAAAACAGAAAAATAACTTGGTATCAGTTGCGCTTCCAGTACTGCACGAACACATGAAAAATTTAGGAAAATCATGCATGGAATAACAAGTATCACTGGACTCATCGTACGTATTGTTCAAGAAGTGTTTGATATAATTGAATCAGTTATTTTGAAAAGGCTATACTATATAAAAATGCAAATATAATGTATTTTAAAATACATTATTAGTCTTAAACAACACTAATGTTATGATAAACTTTATCTGCGTAAGTTTAATGACTGGTCATTTCACGTGAAATCAGTCGATGGTGGTAGCACAATGACTCCCCACCATCACCGATTTTTTTTTTTTTTTTTTTGTAAACATCTTTTTGCACATACATGCTAGCTAAAATAAATCTTTGAAAATCGGTGTTCTTAGTTTACCCGGGGTGTTCAGATTTTCAATATGAGCCGATATACTGTTTTTTTCATGAAACAGTGAATGACAAGATAAGCTGTTGGCCTACTTCCTGAACTTTAGTTCCGTGTACCATTCGCTATATGTGTGGCATAAATCTCTTTTATATCCGTAAATCCAGACTATTAATAATCCAGAGGTTTCTCTTTTACAGGCATCCAACAGAATTTGATCAGCTCTTACCTAGCATTGAATTTATTTTATTCAGAGTTGCACTGGTTTTCGTCCAGTTTAAGAACTGTAAATAATTTTATATTTATTGTTATTGTAGAGTTTTTTTTTAAGTTTCATCCCTTGAATAATTGCTGTTATTATATCCTACTTTTTATACCGCTAATATTTGTTTTTATTCTTCTTCCGTCACGATTCTGTACTCATGTGATGATTTTTACTCTTTTTGCCTTCTACAGGAACTTTAATATTTCAGACAGTTCTCTCTGACATGTGAAGTTAACATCTGACAAGTTAATTTGAGTAATCTTACATGTGAAATTTGGCCTGAAAAGTATTTGACGAATTTTGAAAAATGAATTTTTAAACAATTTAATTAATATGATGACATGACTTCTAAAACTTCAAATATTTATCAGGTATTAATATACGTAAACAAAAAATCTTTTCCCAGCAGTGCTGTAAACATGGCTGCTTATCGGAAATTTTTAATGCCGTTTTCGAATGTACGGCCTGAGTCAAAGATGCCTAAAGACAATAATAAATAATTCAAAATCAATTTTCGAATACACTGTAAAAATCAGTTACTTGTTTGACCGGTAGAACTCATTGATGGAAGTTGCATTTTCTAGGGGAATAAATATTTACAGGATTTTGAAAATTTTAGGCGATTTGGCCTCTTTGAAATGACCGATTCAAATTTCAGTGTTTAGCATTTTGTCATAGCTAATTAATATATATATTCCTAAAATACAAATTAGACTGCATAGGAATACTGTCTAATCTGTTTTACTATTTTCCTTTATTCATATTTGAATACTCGACGTTAAACAAAAAATGAGAGGAAATCTAATGAAATTTCGCCTTTAGTAAAGTATGCCGTGATATGCTACACGAAAAGATGTAAAAAGGAGTAAGTCATTCACTGCAACTTTCATTATAATAAACTGACAGGATTTTGAGAATTCGTTTGTCCCCGGAATCATAATGCTTAGGTCAGGATGTCTGACTTTAATACATGTCTCGCACTGTAATACAAGTGTCACATATTGTCTTTAATTATATTAAATGATACTTTACTGGCTTGAATAAAAAATACTAAGTAGACAACTGTACAACAAGTTAGTTTGATGGGTATAGAAAATATAACGCCAACCAGGAATAGACCTGAGGTCTCAGTATTTTTTGTTTGTAGCCTGACACGCTACCTATATCGCTAATGCGGCACACTTCCTCGTTGACCTGTTTCGTTGTAACTGCATAAAGACCAAGCTTGAAACATTAATATTACTCGTGCCGGCCGGGTGGCCGAGCGGTCTGCGGCGGTAGGCCATCGGCTCGAAGGTCCCGGGTTCGAGTCCCGGAAGGGGCATGGGTGTGGATTTTAACACTTAACAGCTAAAGGCGAATCGTGACGGGCCGAAGTTCAAAGTTACTAGACTGGCCCATATAAAAATAAAGTTTACCAAAGTTTTTTTTATTAATATTATTCGCTTTGCTTCGCCGGGGAATGGGGGGCTGCGCCCCCTTTATGTTCAGAATCTCTCTGCAGGACTGCACCGCCATGGTGTCCATCTGTACCCACCCCCAAAGGGGAGGTTTGCCCCATTTATTGTAACCTACTCTTGCTCTTACACCTTCATGCCAAATTTCGTTTCTCTAGTTTTAATGGTTTGGAAATTTGTTATTGGTGCAGCCATTTTGGATCTAAGCTGACTATTTTTTCAACGATCTCTTATATTGTCGTTACCTACTAGTGATGGTACACCTTCATATAAAATTTCATTTATCTAGCTCAAACGGTGTAGAAAATGATTTTCTTGGGGACTTCTCCAAAATGTAATATTTTCCTAAACTACTCGTCATAATGCACCTTTATTCCAAATTTCGTATCTCTAGCTCAAACGGTGTCGAAAATGAAATTTTATGTCAGCCATTTTGGATCTAAGATGGCGTCTTTGTATACATTGTGTAATATTTTAATAACCTATTAGTGATAATGTATCTTCATACCAAATTTGATGTTTCTAGCTGCAGCCGTTTAGGCTATTCTATACAACAATGGGTTTGGCGGCCATTTATGACACAAGATGGCGACTCTTTCAACATTTTCTAGTATTTTCCTAAATTACTGGTGATCATGTACCTTCATACTAAATTTCGTATCTCTAGCTCAAACGGTGTGGAAAATAGATTTTTGGGTCCGCCATTCTGGATTCAAGATGGTGCCTTTGGAGACATTTGGTAATATTTTCGTAGCCTAGTAGTGATGTGCCTTCATAACATATTTCATTTCAGTAGTCCCAGCGGTTTAGGCTATGTATTCTATAAAACAATGGGTTTAGCGGCCATTTCGGATCCAAGATGGCGACTTTTTCAAAATGTCGGATTTTTTCCTTTACCTACTCTTGATCATACACCTTCAGACCACAAGACTACCAAGATGATACCCTGAATTAAAGCACGGACCTTCTATTCCTTCTTCTAATGACATTAGAAGTCGAAGAAGCCCTTCCGCTTCAGATGCCGTGAACCCTCATAAATACAGAGTTTCAATAAGACTTTCTTTATTGTTGGCACATCCATAGCTATTTTCTTTAATTGAAATTGATACTCGTACTACTTTCATGAAATATCCACACAAAAAAAAAAAGCATAATATTTTGAAGTCAAAAAGTATTCTTTTTTCATTACTGGAATGTTCGACTAGGGTATCATTACTTCTCGACGAAAGATTGATCGGCATTTGGGGATATAAGCAGGTGTAGTCAACGAGCAGTTCTGCTACCGAATTGTTTTCTTTGCTTCTTTACAATTACGTTTATCTTGCTCTTTCCTTATTTCCGATCACCATTCTCGTTCTTGCCCCAGGATTTAGACAAGAGAATTGTCCTTCTGTGTTTTTTCGCCTCGACTAAGATAAAAAAGAAAGAAGCCGATCAGTGACGACGATGATATACATTCATCTGTGTTTCCTTATTGGCAGAACATACGATCTTTACTTAATTGGTAGTTGCACTACATTGCTTGATGAGTCGTTGTGGCTTCTGACTACGAATCGGTCGGCCCGGGTACCAAACCTGGCCAGGATGGTGGAGACTTTTCTCGCAGTCACCATGCCTGGTGCTCTTAGGTGCACTCAGCTTCTAATCAAATTGTGTCAGGAGTACACAAGAGTGTCCTTGTCATTCTTGGTCTGAGAGGTAAAGGGGGTCGAGCGTAGGCTGACCACCCTACCTCAGTTCATGTCGTAGGTCGGGAATATGTGGAGCACTACCTCTACAGCCCAATGGGCCGTTCACGGCACATGCGCATCGCACAGGGGATAACTTTACTTCCCCCCCCCCAATATATTGCTTACCGTAATAATTATCGCTAGGTTAAATAAAGTACTTCTGCTTATAAAACTCATCAACACAAATACCATTATGAGTTATGACTTTCTTTTCATAAACTTTTCAGCATTGTTGTAATGCTTCAGGGTGTGTCTGATAGTTATCACTTTTTTTTTCACCATTCGTTATAGAAGGAATATAAATGACCGGGGCCTTACTATGGATTCTCTTGATATGACGGAGGATTAGTCACAATTGGTCCCGGAATTCGAACCCAGAATTCCCCATTTTTACAAGTATGTTTCTTCCGCTGAGGTACACATTAAATTTGGAAGACAACGTACACATTTACCAGAATCCCTCTTAACGTGCGAAACCTCCATTTTGTCACATATCTGAAGATTTAAAGAGCACATAAGTTATCAAAATTTGATTCATTTGAAATACTGTTAAAGATGTGCAAAGGAAAAAAAATGCACCTTCTTTACAGTGTAAGTGTCCGCAACAATAAATTTTATATTCATTAATGATCAGAAAAAAACAACCGATGCTCAAATTTAGCGATTGTCTTTTCATTCTAACAAGTCCTAGACCTACCAGCTCCGCCGTAAACAAGAGACCCCAGAAAAAGGGTTTCAGAAACTCATTAAGCTGAAATAAAAGTGGGCTTAGGAAAACAACAGATGAAACATAAAAGAATATAGCAATGTTTCTCTAATAGCAATGGAAACACTTTCATTGAATTATACTGCACAAAAATTCTACCAAATGTTTAAAAAGGTAGTCATCTTTTTTTCTTTTTCACTTTTTTCTTTGAGAACATAGTTTCAATCTCTTAAGTTATTCCCCGAAACACATACAAGATTTCTGCTTTGGACCGAAGCCAGTTCCCAACATTTTATTACTTTTCGTCTGTTCAATGATATTTTATGGAAGGTCACGTCCCTTTCAGTCCATGAACTAGGGCCATAGGAAGTGGAATGAGTGTAAATTCATGATACCAAAGAACAATAATAATAAAAATCTTGTTCAAGAAGAGATCATAATAAGCACAATAATGATTTATTAGCACGGCCAACATTCACACAGTTTTAGCATTATTAGTATGTAATTTCCTTTTCAGTCTGTTCAGCTTATCGCTTGTAAATGTGACTTAAAGCGGATGGTCAAAATCGCCATACCTGAAATCTACTGTGATATTTTATTATACTGATGACATACTAGCAATACAAGAAGTTCGATGGGAGGGTCAAGATAGCATCCCACAGGGCAAATACACTTTCTACTACGGGGGAACACAGTCTCACGATTTCGGAACAGGGTTCCTCATTAAGAATAGTATCCTTCAGGCGGTTCAGAATATAGAGTTCATAAACGAAAGACTATCGTACGTTACGATACGTACTCGATGGGGTAACACGGTTTTATTAAACATCTATGCTCCGACCGAGGTAGCTACTGATAACGACAAAGATATATTCTACGATGAGCTAGAAAGGTTGTTTGACCGATTACCGAAGTATAATTCGAAAATTGTGTTGGGTGATTTCAATGCAAAGGTAGGGAGGGAAGAAAAATATAGACCTACTATAGGCAAATACAGTCTTCACGAAAAGACCAACAACAATGGAGAAAGACTGATAACTTTCGCGATTTCGAAAAACTTACTGGTAAAGAGCACGTACTTTGAACACAAAGACATACACAAATACACATGGGTATCTCCGGACGGCAAAACTCTCAACCAGATCGATCACGTATTAGTAGACAGACGAAGACACACCAACATAATGGACGTTAGGTCGTACAGAGGAGCGGAAGGTGACAC
>JAGDQP010000240.1:0-15785 GCA_022664845.1 Lepisma saccharinum
TTTTTTTTTTTTTTTTTTTTTTTTTTAGTAGGAAGATTTATTCATTTCTGAGTAAGTCATTTTGAACAGTGCACACTTAATCATTCTTTACTATTTTATTGTGGTTTTAATCTTGCTTATTTCTGAATATTTCATGTGCTTGACAGAAGCGAATAAGTAACATAAATGAGCTTGAAACAAATTTGGTTTGTCTAATGCAGCGTTTCTCAGCCCTTTTCATGCCG
Organism: Lepisma saccharinum; assembly: GCA_022664845.1. Classification (NCBI taxonomy): domain Eukaryota; kingdom Metazoa; phylum Arthropoda; class Insecta; order Zygentoma; family Lepismatidae; genus Lepisma; species Lepisma saccharinum. The sequence goes on from JAGDQP010000240.1 coordinate 225, forward strand.
CGGCCCCCTTTTACCATGCCTTTCACCCGGCGACCCCCAAAAGTAATTTTCTTTTTTGAAATAAGCTGTTTTGTTTCACTTTGTATTAAATAGCCTCCTGAAGGCTTCAACACACACACACACACACATACACTGTTTATTAATTCGAGTAACTGAGAAACACCTGAAAAAACGAAAGTTTTTAAGATAAATTTTATGAAATTTTCTACAGTTGCTCACAAAACCCTGAATTTTTGACACTGAAAATAATTTCCTAGACTAAATTTTAATCCCCCTTTTGGTGATTCAAACTCAAAAGTGAACCTCGCATAAGTGGAAATAAATGTTAATTCAGAGGACCACTTTTCCTTGTCTAATTTTATTAAGTCAGACGCTGATTTCTGTCTATAAATTGTAGCATCTCTCGACCACGATCTACTTCACGTTTGTACAATTTTGTTCTGGAAAATTATTTTCACAGTATCGAACGTGGGTTTTCTGAACAATTGTAGAAAATGTCATGGAAATATCTTGAAAACTTTTGTTTCTACCGGTTTGCTTCTCAGTTACACGAATTAATATAGTGTCTACATATTGAAAACGTGGTATTTAGGACAAAGATGGTTATCTAACTTCTGAATGAAAATATCTTTATAAAGTGTATCGCAAAAATTGAACCGGACATTTTGAAACTGATTAGATCAAAATAGGTTCAGATTTCGCGCTCGCTAACCTAGTAAACTTGTGCAACGTTCATAACGTTCTATTCGTTCATATCCTTTTTTATTTGGTGTAATATTTGCTTTTCATTTGAAAACATGACAGTTGATTTGCTGTATTTGGTAATAAATATCCTAATTATATCATAGAAAAACTATTCAACAAATTACATTTTCTTTAGTAATTATGAAAACAAGTAAACTAAAATACCTTCTTTGAAATTTAGTGTTTTTAGATTATAAGATCCTAGTTAAATTTATTTTTTCAACTCCTCTCGCGACCCCCTTGCACATATACTCACGAGCATCTTAGGGGGGGTCGCGACCCCCACGTTGAGAAACCATGGTCTAATGGAACAAACAAGAATCTTAGTAAACAAAGCTGATTCATAGTTTTAGAACGTGTTTGTTACTCTGGTTATTGACGTAGGATACGAAGACGTGCTTCAATGTGATATTGATTATTGTTAATAAACGCACGGTCGGATTATAGTACAGAAATATTGTATTTCTTTGCAATTATGATGTTAGAAATTTCAAGTTCTAAAAGTTTTCTTATATGAGCAGAACTGCATTTAACTCCAACCAACAATCACTGCGGGCTGGTAGGTAAGGCTTCGAACTGTCAACTAGAGTGTTCAAGTCTCTCGGTACCGGTTTATTTTTTCCTTCACTGCTGTCAATCAAATTCGTTTGAACAAAAAGAAATTGTCTGAAGCAAATAAAACTTTGTTTTAGGTCCTATTTGAACAATATTTTGTTAGCCTCAAACAAGGATTTTTCTCTGTGTGTTATACTGAAATTTACTGAATTTTTATTTTATTTTTATTAATAAATTGTAGCTTCTTCTACCGTGAATTAGCGCTACTGATATCTCTTTTACATTTAAGAAAAGGAAGTAATTCCTCTTAATTACATGCACGCCTATCACTCGAAATAAATGTAACCTCTCGGGAGAGACTTAAATCCCTCCAGAACCTTTAAGAAATTACTGAGACTTCACGAAAGTGAGCTAGTTTGAAGACACCAATATTAGAGAAGGTCATTCAATATTCCTACAATTTTGCCCAGGTTTAAATATTTTCATCACATTACTACTACACTGTCGAGCTTGTTAATCACCTTCCTCACCCGAGTTTTCTCGACAAGCAAGCTCGACATTGTAATAGCGAGTTTACTCTGACGATCTTGCTCGTCGAGGAAGCTCGGACAAGGAAGCTGATCAATAAGCTTGACAGTGTAGTAGTGCCCGAACAGTGGCGGAATGAAAGGCTAAGGTTGTCTGCTCTTCATTCCAGACTGCTGCTGCTCATAGTCCTCCGGTACTGTGGCCACTCTTACCTATCTTTATTTGGGCTGGTGGCGATGAAGGCCTTGTCTGCCATTGGACTAATTCTTCCGGTCAGACTGTGTTTCTTCTAGCGCGTTTTAAATTTTCATGCTCTATTATAATTTAGCGTGTATACGGTTCATCCGACTCAGTTTAATAGTGCCTGTTTAAATTGAGAAGTGGTTCATTCAATTATTATACGTAGCTATAAAACAAGTGAACAACAATGATGAAATCATTTAAATCATGTAACAGCAATGAAATAAAATTTAAATTACAAAATATTTAATTAATAAATATATTTAAGTTAATCATTTAGCTTTCAATCCAACTATAATACATTATTTGATATGTTTTTCCGTTATTTTATTATATACAAAGAGTGTTATATTTTGTTTCTGTTTTGCAAATAGTGGCGATGTATGTTAAAGTAGATAAAGTGTATATTAAGTCAAATGAGCCATTTAAGTTAATGTTATTGCCAATTTTCAGCAACAAAAAAATGCAAAAAGAAATGAAGATTCCTCGTATAAGCAGAGATAAACACATAGGGTCAAATGGCATTCCAAACCTAGCCTTGTTCAATTAATGTCCAAATGCTCCAAGCTTTCCGCTTTGAACCTAGAATACTCAAGACAATTCCTGTGGGAAAATGTGTATACTTATTCATATAAGTAATAGTACAGATAGAATTGACGTCCGCAGTTGTGTATCTACAGGTGTATGAAAACTTTCCACACTCAAAATGGAGTGGATACAAACTATGATCTCATGGAAGCAAATAAATTCAGCATAACTTTGGAACAAATATAGTCTTGCCTACAAAATAGTGGAAGACAGGAATTCTGCCAGACTCCCTCCATGAGGGGTGTCCCCCCACATTCTCGAGTACATACCTTGAACATTTGTACGGCAATAAACCGACAGAACCCCTGTAAAACTCTACTTACACTCCTCCAACTTTGAGTTTAAACTATTAAGATGGATGATAGCAAATTTGGCATGATCAATGGAGCATTCTATTCGCAAAAAAATATACAAGCACTGTAAAAATTGGAAACACGAAATGGATGAAAGTTACTCCGCTTTATGGAGAAATAAAAGTCGAAAATTAGCGTTTTGTTCTATCTACTCTTAAACGTGGATATAGTGTAAGCCTTTGAGTGGAAAGATTGGTAAAATTAACTCCATTTTAAAGTTAAACATTTTCTTTGTAATAGTTTAACGTTAACTGAAAATGGGTTGAAACTGGCCAAAGTGATTTGTCCGTGAACGTTCAACTTATTTTACGCTTAAAACTCGGTCATTTTCTAATCGAAGTGTAAGCTAAACTGGCAATTTTGAGCTTACGTACTTTTGTGGATGAAGTTTAAACCTTAGTTGGATATTCTATAATCCAGTAACAGGAGTAACGTTACTTGCTTGTCACTGAACGTCCCGCCATTTTGAGTGTTTACATCGCCTTTACACTATGAACAGCAAACAGTTTACTGGTGGGCCGAGAAATTAAGTTGGGTATAAATCTTTACACTGTAGCAAAAGCGTATCTTCTTTTTTCACGAGACATTCCTCGTAGTAAAATCAAAAATGTGTTAATAATTAACCTCCTTCACAGTACAACCATAGCTCGCTCGGAAATCCAGGGTCACCAACTGTCTTCGTAGCGAAGTGGTTAGAGCGTCTGACCAGTGTGCTTGTGGACCCTGGATCGAAACCCAACCACTTCAACTATCTTTTTTTTTAATTTTAAAGGAATATTTCCTTTTATTCTTTTCTACTTTTAAAAAATGCTCGGATTGAATGAAATACGTTGGAACACTCATATATACAGTATGTAATATATACACCCATTTTGAAATTTTACGGAAAATAAAACGTTCAACCGAAAACTGGCTGAATGTAGGTTAATCCAAAAAGTTTAGGCAGCTCAGCTGCCTCCATTTTTTGGATGAACGTTGTGTCTCCTATTTTTACAGTGAGTGAACTGCTGAAAAAGAACATTCAGCTAATAAGGTTGAAAGGCATTCCAATAAGCTTTGAAAAACAATACTATCGTCACCTTGGAACCAGAAGGTACTATGTACACTTTCGCTACTTTTGAGAAAAAACAGTTTTAAAGTTTCAAGTTCCATTTAAAGCCTGTATAAATTGATTACATTTCTAGTCGCTTGGAGGTCTTTTGTGAGACATTATTTTTGAGTTTTGATGCCCTTCACTACAAGGTCTTTGACTGCAGTGTTAACTCCATTTTGCCAAAAAATGGACATAGTGCCGTTTGGTTCCAAGGTGACGTTATCATGCAAAAAGGAGCAAATATATGTCGATCATTTTTCATAAGGACCTTGTGTAGGGTAATGATTATTGAAAAGTGCACAGAAAAAAAATTATCGATGGCGTGACCAGGACCGAACTTGAACTCTTAGTTACCGGTCGAATGTGTTAATCACTTAAATACCAGATATGGCTAATTCTTAGGGCATGCCTCACTTATTAGTTGACTGCTAGCTACTCATTGCATAGAGTTTAAAATCTAGGTACTTCATTACTTGCGGAGATTTTTATTAAAGAATCTTTCCGCAATCGCGCAATTCGAAAGAATAGAAAATTCCAGTCACGGAGGCGATATATTTTCCTGTGTTCTTCTCAGAAACAAATATGGTTCATTGCCAAATTAATATACCTAAACGGGATTGCAATATTGGGAAAATTAAACTTAACTAAAAGTTTCTGAAAAACAATTTTAGATTAGTTTTAGAAGTACTTATTTCATTGCCACTACTTGTCAAGAACAAAAATATTATTTTGCATTTTAAAAGCATTTTTAATAAAATCTGGTCACGGAGGTCAGCTGATCCATGCATTTTTCTTAAAGCTGGTCATGCTCACGTCATGCTGGTCTTGCGTTTCAGCGAAATAGTCGTATATTTGGAGAGTGTACACATGGGTTCTCTAATGTGATATGTATGATTTACGAGGTATATTACAAAAATATCTAAAGGTATATAACTATCCACGTAGAGGACAAAACGGTTTACTGTAATTAAACCACCCTTCTGTAATTAACGTAAAAATACCATTTTTAATGTTTTATAAGTTTACTAAACTTCACAGAATAATACTTTCAGCGTACTTTACTCATACTACGTAAACTGTCACCTATGCGGACAGCAATTCTCCTACGTGGAATGACGTTGTGCACGTAGGGGAAGAGGAATCCATATATTGGACAAAATGGTTTACTCTTAATTTTGAAACTTGAACTAAAGAGGCCAGTCAGTCCTCATTTTTTAACGACCCCTTCCTTATTCCTAAGTTAACAATCTGAAAAGTACAAAACAATGATTGTACAAAGTCGTAAATTAATCATCTTTTAAATATGAACTTACGAAAAAATCTAATATTTTAAAAATTGTCCACAAAGTCAATTGGTTGATCTAGACTTCAAACACATTCTGATTTTTTTAAGATTCAATCCAAGTGAGTTTTCCCGCCTTTTTCCTTTTACGTCAATTATTCAAATTTCAGTAGAGGAAAACAGAAATTAACCTTCAGAGACTAAAGTTTGCTTCGTCCTTCAATAGGGAGTACAATTAGTTTTAATAAAACAGTAGTAAACTCGAGATTGTGTGCAAACACTTTTGGGACAGAATAATATCCCAAAAATGTCTACACACAATCCTGAAGTTACTACTTGCATTTAATTAAAACTAATTGTTCTCATTATTGAAAGACAAAACCAACTTTGGTCTCTGACGGTTAATTTCTGTTTTCCTCTACTGAAATTTGAATAATTGACGTAAAAGGAAAAAGGCGGAAACCCTCATTTGGATTGAGCCTATCTATACCTTCAAAGTGTAAAATAAGCACACAAAAGTTAAGCTTGTCTAGGCATCACAAAGATGGCGTCCTCGTCCTTTTTCTTACCGAGTTTCCACACCAGTATCACATTATGGTTGAATTTAATAGAAATTTCGTGTCTGTCCACGGAAGGGACAACCTTTGGGGAAACAATGAGTTTTACATTAATTTACGACCTACAATGTTTTTGTACTTTTCAGATTGTTTTCGCAATAAACAGAACATTTGAAAAATTAAGTCAATTTTAGAAGAAGAAAAAATACTTAAGTGCTGTGCGGGAAACAATGTATCTGAAAAATGTAAGAGGGGGGCCCAACTATCCAAATGCCTACCCCGACGGCAGCCAGACCAACTAGTAGTCGGGGGAAGGTCAGCGCGATCCATAAGTGACGTTCGCTCGTCGGGCCATTTTCCGGGCCGCCGTTCGGGTCGTCGTGCCATTTTCCGAGCAGCCGTCGGGGTCGGCATAGAGGCGTAACCTCTCCCAAAACCCACCCGCCAACGTCGGCCTCACCTTCTCTCATCAAATGCCGACGTCGGCTGGCTTGCTGGGGACAGTCCACGGAAGGAACAAATGATATATTGTATGCTAGATTTTTTGCTAACAAAAAAAGAAATACATTTTAATTCAAGCGCACGCTATCTCTATACAACAGGATAAATATAATAATTATGCTAAATATGTTTTTTGTTCTTATTTTTAAGCTTTAAGACTCTTGGGACAGCATTTAGGTACACTAATTTGGCAATGACCCATATAGGTCATTGGCCATCAGGCTTACGAATCATTCACAGTTAGGATTCACTGGTCCAAGTAAAGGTGATACAATTCTGTGACATCACTTCTCACTATCGAATACCCTTTACTTGGAGCAGTGAATTGAAACTGTGAACCGTGTACATGCTAATCTATAAAATATTCTAACCATAAACAAACTTAACAATTAATTGCAAATAATGTTCAAGTAGTATAATCGAATTTAAGTGCTTATATGAAAAAGAGTATATACATAATTGCATATACAGGGTATTGAAAAATAACACCGACAAAACCACCTCACGAGATTCCTGACATGAAAATAAGAAAAAAAATATATACCATGGAGGGTGCACAAATGCTTCGTTTCGACACTATACGCTGCCGACAGTGTGGGAAAATGAAATCTAGAGTTTGATATTTCTAATATCATTAGCGGTAGAAGTAAGGAAGAATGTTATCGTCAAAGACTCCAAACCTGCTCTACTCAAAAGCATATTTCAAAACTGTGCGATGGATGCGTACGGGATTTCTCGATTGGAAATAGGGAATTTCCAGAAATTCTCTAAAATAAAGGTGGGTTGAAATGAGAATGAATGGGACTCCCTTCCAGCAAGTAACCATAGTTCGTTTCCGGCAAGTTGCAATTTCAGACTTCTTTTGCGGAACGATCTTTTTAAGGAGATATGTGATTGCTTAACAAACAGGAGTAAGTTACATAAATTTCAAGGAACGATTGGTGTATTTATTCTGAGTGAAAGAGACTGTCATTGCCCGGTTAGATGCCATGATTACGTTTATCATCTGTACTCACATGGGAAGTTGTCTTTTTCGTGTTTATTTTGATCAACATTTACTTCAGATAATATATGGTAATTCCCTACTTCCTTTGGGGTACCCCTTGCGTATCCATTGCACAATTTTGGAATATGTTTTTGAGTAGAGCAGGCAGAATTCTTTGAGAGTACCATTCCGCCTCAGCTCTAGTGTTAATGGTATCGGAAATATCACTCTCTATAGATCATTTTCTACGCTTTCTGCAGCCTGTAACGCCGACACGAATCATTTGTAACCGCCGATGTTCCATGCATTTTTTCTTCTTGTTTTCATGTCAGGAATCTGCTTATGTGTTTTTGTCGGTGTTATTTTCAACACCCTGTATAAATGAATTACAAAATGATTTAATTGTTTAAGACGAATGGTAATAGCATGTAGGTGGGAAGTAGGAAATTAATGATACATGTTGAAACACAATATGTGAAAATGGATTACTAACTGTAATGAGGAAAATAAATGACGTAGCAAATATACAAGCCTGATGCAAAGCAAGGGAAACATTAACAATGATAACGGTGACGTTCCTGCAAATTAATTACCAACTCAGGTTTCTACAATATCTGGGAACTGTTTTGATTGGAATATTTTTAGAGACACATTAGTAATCATATAATTGATTCTTGCCAGCAGTTGTATGCCAGATGGCTGGATTTAACACATCTCCACGTAGATTCTATGATGTTTGTTGCGTGATTCAGTGGTTTGTCGTTAGATGTTGGTAGTTGGGTGAAACTATATCCTTTTAGCCTTGAATACTGGGTATTGCAGTTCCAGAATTTCCATCTTAACGTTTACTTACATGTGGATAACTTTTAGTACTGGGTACAGCAATTCCTTAAGTACCACTTCTATATCGGTTTTATTATATCGTTAGTCAACTGACGGATGACTACTTTCAATGGATTTTTTACCTTGACTTTTGAAGCTGAATGCTGATTACGTTCCTGAACACACTGTTCTTTTAATTGGTCAAAATGAACCTGATCATAAAAATGAAACTTCAAACTCGTCAGCATTAATTACGTGAAGTTTCCATTTGTATAGCTCCCTCATTCTCTTAATTAAATGCGTATATTGTTCATACATAAATAGAGGTAGGATCTTTTCAGTGGGAACTGGTGATAAGGTTGCAGTGTTGCGCAACCACCACATTTTTTTTTCATTAGAATAACTTCAATTACTCTTTAGTATGGAATAAGTACAAGTATAATGTTTCACTTTCAGTTCAAGTAAACCATAGTTTTCCTTTAGGAAGAGAAAAACACCTCACAATATGAGATTTCTATAGTTGTCGCAATAGACACGCGACAACTACCTTACTACACGCTTGCTATTTGCTCTCCCTCTTTTTGGCGTTCCCTCTACGGAAAAACAACTAGCCTTGCTAGTCGGTAGGTGCTAAGTACGCGATTTGGAATTGTATTGGTTGCTGTTCTGTGACGTTAGAGGCTAGTACGGAAAACACACCGACTATCTGTCCTATCTAATCTCTGTCTCTCTCTCTTCAATCGTACTCATAGAGTATTTCACAAATTTCTTCCGCTCGTTGAAGGACAACCTTAATGTGCCCACATAAATACAATATAAGCCTACATAAAATGAATATACGACAATACACAAAATAAAAGAACCTGCAATTAAACCAAATATTATAAAATGGTTGTCTGTTGAGGACGACCACAATTAATTTCCAAATATTATGTTGATTCAGACGCTAGTGTAATACAAAATAAGGAGGGAGATTGTATCAGAGACCTTTCATCAAAAATATCTTTAAACTAAAATCATGCAGCTATGAGAGCTTTTTCTAGCAATGCCTTTGTCATGCTAACTTTTTGTCCTTTATGCTCCGGAATGAAGTAATTGCCTAGTTAGGCTTGTCCTGACACCTGATTTACATTATGCAAACCTCTGTAGCATTCAAAACAGGCCTTCAATTTTGGTGCAACACACCCAAAATGTAAAATTTGTTCTCATAATGATTGACAGAAAGTGTGATATAGCGTAATTTCTTCCCTCTCTTTTGGATCTTTCACCACCAATCTGATCTTTGTGTTCTGGATAAACTGGAATTTAATCAGTTTTATCTTGGCATTTTATGAAGTCTCTCTTTCATTCATTCTCTCACTCGCCGCCCACACTGCTTTTGCATGCCATCTTATCTCATTTTAGTCTGTTTTTGCTTGTCTTTCTTTATCTGACAAAGAAAAACTATTTTTCACTGAGTAAGAGGATTAGATTCTTAGTGTTCATGTTTAACAAAATCATTCAAATTCTTTATCGATCCCAATCAACATTTCTTGAAAGATCTTTGTAATATTCAGTCATATGCTTGGATTAGAAACACATTGTACAATTTAAAAGACCCTAAAACCACCCAGTTTTGTTTTATCCAGTGTTAAGTGTGTCAGTTTGTCCTATTTATTAATTTATGGAGAAATCAGTCAGTAACTCTGCGTAACTAAACATAGGAACACTACCAGCTGGTTAAAAAAGAAAATATATTTTTGTTTAATGCCCATTCCCGAAGCGAAGTAAAATGTCAAAGTAGCCGAATATAAGAAGTGAGAAATATTTATTAGTATATACTTTGTAAGGGAGCGGAAATTCATTACTTTTGCGGAAAGTGTGTTTCACTGTTTTATCTCTACTTAGTGCGTAAGGTTATATTTTTACTGTGATCAATATTTGACCTTCAAGAAATGTTATCTTCGCTCATGTTTAGAATGGTCATTTATATTCACTATATATTCTGCACACCATACGCATAAACCGCAATTCAACCGTCAAATGAATTAAACGGGTAACTGAAAGATGGCATATTGAACGTAAAATGAGTGGATAACTCAAAGTTGCGGCCGGAGAAGTTATCCCCCAGTATAATAGACTGTAGTCTTAAGGCGTTGTAAATACCAGAAAAGTAAAGTTTAATACTACATTTGTGAGCTCGGATAATATTTGTTAGGTCTCGCATGAAATATGGCTATTAACTATATATGTTGGAAGCAAGCAGTCTACGATATTGCCCTAGTCAAGTGATGGATCAATGCAAAGATTGGTGCTAATTGGTCCAACGCTCTTCACTTGAGGGTATATATTGGGACCAAAAACGGTCCATGGCCTTTTCTTGTCAAATTAAGGCGCTATGGAAAATAAGGTGGTGATTGGTACGACAGTATGATATTGAAATTTGCTACATTGATGCTATTCTTTAACACTGTAGACTAGTTGCTTAACTCAAGTCGTTTTGATGTGTAAATAAATATATTGGAGTTCTTCTATTTAAGCATTGTTTAAGTAGATCATGAATTTTATTAGGTGGCTGTATAATCCTATATGTAAATGTTGAGTGGCCTCTGTGAAACAAGGCCGTGCCTTCGTCATAATGGGGGCTACAATTCCATATTATCCGTGAGACTGGCTTATTGTCTTGCGTGCCCATGGCTCTGCGATCGACTATCTTTAGGTTCTGTAGAACTATTTCCGTTTCATGTTGCCAACCACATTTTCAACTAGTAGTGCTTTTGCTGATGTGTTAACTTTCCTGTGCTTAGTGCTTACAAGGAAACCGTCTCCGGTGGGACACGAAAATCAGCATGACTCTTCTACAGTGTATTGATGATGTGTTCAAATGAACACTCCTGTAGTACTACGTTTCGAAGATTAACGGAACACAAGTTACAGGACTTGAAAATTTTCAAAATTTTGTTCTGAATGCCTGAAGGGTAGGCAACACTTCATATATCGTGTTGAAGTTACGCATTTCCCATTCACTTTTATATAAAAAGTTGCGCTCAACATAATTTAAATGTTAGATTAAAGTTATTGATGAAGTTCACATGTTAATTAATTACTCTGATCCTTGACAAATGCGAATATACAAGGTAACCCAAAGGAAACCTCCCATCCCGTTAATTTCGTAACCAATTGATTTCTAGAAAGAATCCTGACACACACACCTTTTAATTTAAGGGAGAATGTGTCTTCGTGGTCAAGCATTGCAAGGGTTCTATTTTATTGCGGTCTAATGCCAAAAAGTGAAATTTTCTTAAATGACAAAATGAGAAGTTTAGCAAGGATAAGAGCAATTAATTAACATGTGAACTTTATCCATAACTTTAATCTAACATCTAAATTATGTTCAGCGCAACCTATTATATAAAAGTGAATGGGAAATGCATAACTTCAACACAGATGTACGAAGTGTTGCCTACCCTTCAGGCGTTTAGAACAAAATTTCGAAAACTTTGAAGTCCTGTAACGCGTGTTCCGTTAATCTCCGAAACGTAGTACTACAGGAGCGTTCATTTGAACATCATCAATACACTGTGGAAGCTTCATGCTGATTTTCGTGTCCTACTGGAGACAATCTCCTTGTTAGACATCTACAGTATAATTATTTCAAACGAAACACAAATTCATCTTTAAGGTTGTGAATTAGAGGTACGTATTATGTGCCTTTATTAATACAGTATTCTGTGTGTCTTAAAACGTTTATCTGAACTTGGTATAAGATAATCTTTACTAAAACGGGAAGGTTTGACAATAAGGAATCCTCATACATATTAAAACAAAATATCAGTTTAGAAATAAACTCGGACGCTTTCTTTAGAGTTCATAAAAGTGACCTCTAAAGTGACCTGCTAAGCTGCAAAATTTTGGATTGAACTATTCTTGTTTTTTATTTGATTTATAGCAAATTCAATCATTCAATTTGTTTCCTCAAATATAGCTCCTTGAATCATTTTCAGAGAAATATATCGACTAGAAAATCATTGTCACATACAAAAGAACTGCAAACCAGGTCTTTCACTGCTAGAACTCGCTAAAGAAAAAGGGGCTTAGGGTTAGAAAAATAACACTTTAAGCTGACTACAGAATTCCGGATTGCGTCGTTTTATTTCTTTTCTTGAGTAAGTTTCAGAGTCGTTTTGCCCTGATCAATATCACCTTAGAACCTATTGCTACAAGTAGATACAATAACCTAGGATGGAAATGCTACCCTAAAGAGACCGTTAATATTGAATAATATATCTTTAAAAAAAAAGTAGCATATTATCAACCTTAATCTTAAAAAAATCATTAGTTCTACAGAGCGCTTCCGTAAAATTAAAGTTAGGCGTTGCTTTTGTTATTAAATAGTACAATTTATCGATTTTGTTTAATCTCTAACAGCTTGGCACTATTCCTCGGTATTTCATGCTTTTCATTTGTTGGCGAAAAGATTTTTAAAAAATGAAGCATTTTCCTACCCTGTCTGTGTGTGTAAGAGAGAGAGGGATGGAATAGAGAGAGAGAACATACGAGAAAGAGTTGAAAACGGAAAGGGTGTGCTCCGAACGTTTAGGTAGGGATAATAACGGTTGAATTGAAAGGTGAACAGTTGGAAGTGCCACACAGTAAAATGTTACTACAACGAATGGTGAAGGCAGGCAATCAATTGAAGAGTGACTGAACTAACAGACGATGGACCGTGAAAGAAAGAAAGAAAAAAATATCATTCTACTCCAGAACGCACAAGTACTGCAACAGTGCTCTAGAATGACGTTCAGTCCTCTGGTTTGGAAATTCTACGTAAAAAAAAGTAGAAAAGAATAAAAAGAATCTTAATGCTTCTCAATGTCTTCAACACTTGCGTAATTCAAAACCAGTAAAAGAATAAAAGTGTCAGTTTTTGTGACTATTTCCATTTTCATCATCATCAAAAGAGTTTCTTCTCATAGCAGCACGATCGTTGTAACAAAGTTGCGCCTCTGAATTCCGTCGAATTTCCTGCATTCCTTTTCGTGTTCAATATTTCTCTCTAATATTGCTAATAATTTGTAGTTTGTTCCTCTGTTCTCCTTCTTTTCCTCATCAATAATATAATTCAATTATAATTTTAGCGGTATCCCCAAATATTGTAAGGTAACTCTTTTAATATTTTTCTCGGTATATTCATCGATCTGCCTGTTTGTCTCTAACGCACGCCAGTGCCTCGATACAAGGAGGTAGAGCGAAATTGACTTCAGATTTGAAAGCAAAGATTTACATGACTTTGTAGTCTGGAGATTCTTTCTCTACGCACTTCTATGAAATTCATATACGGCACTCGAATTTAATATGGCTTTTTTACTTTCACTTTTGATACACGTAGTAATGTGTGACATGCAATATTATTTTACTTTATTTTATTCTTGTTTGTACTTCACACTAGACAGTTATTCGCTTTCCTGGAAGACAACTGCTGAAAGACAAAATTCCATTTCAAATGTTTATACACTGTCAATATCATAGTCTAGACATCTTATAATACTGAAAAGAAGATAGGCTACTAAACATCTTCAAGGCTACTATAGTAACAACATCTTCTGTATTATAGCCCTGCTGATAAGCAGTAAGTATAGAATACCATTACAGCGGTCTATCCTCGTTTCATCATTATTTACGTAGTATTTTTTTTTTTCAGTGAGGGACTGAAACCACTGCATATTGATGACCATGGGTTGATTTTCCGGTATTGAATTGCTTGTGATGAATTTCGCAATTATTGTACGTTCATCAGCCGTAGAATCATTACTAACTAATCTTGGAAGCAGCCATAACATAGCCGGCATAAAATTTAATTTTGTTTACTCCAACTCTAATTTTGTTTACTCCAACTCCTAAAATTTCAATTTTAAATGTTATTGTTTTAATAACGTTTTGTTCTATCTAAATAATTAAATATTTTGCGCTAGTTTTTACAACCAAATATTGATTTATTTGTGAGCCTTTAAGTTGAAGGAAAACGAGAAGCCGTAGGTTGGTGGGTAGAGCGTTGGCTTTGCATTTGTAAGATCCTGGCTTTGAGCTCAACGACCAGACATTCTGACAGATTTTCCAGTTTTTTCTCAAGTACATTAAGCTTGAAACCAATTCCTGACCAACTTCCATCCGCCATCCCTACCACTATGAAAGAAAAATGCAAAGTATGGAATGGAAACATTAGAGTCCTCACCCCACAAAAAATAAGGTTGAACACTTTTGGAAGGAGCCACAATAATAGGTCTTCATTATGGAAATGAAATTACAAATTTACGGGATGGAATGAAAGAAAAACGTCTTTGCAGGTTGAGGCGAATGATTCTTCTGCAACAAAACAATGCTCCAATCAACAGGTCTTGTGTTGTGCCTGTCATTGCAAGCACGGGCTTTTCAATTGCTGGATTAGCCATCTTTTCATTATTTCTGGTCCATAGAGACTACAAGCTGTTTCCAAACTTAAGGAACACCCGCGAGGGAAACAAATAGTCTATATGGTGTATGTAAACCAGTAGTTTGAAGAGGTTAGACAACCCTTCTTCAAGAAACTGTGGAAATATTAGGACATCAGTTTTCAAGAGGGCTATGTTGAAAAGTGAGGTAGGGTTCACAACTCAGCTGCAAGTGGGTCAGTATTGGAGTATAGGGATCAACCCTCGTATCACTCAAGCTATTCTGACTGAAATTTTTGCGGATTTCAACACAACGCACTCGCCTGACGAAAAGTGAAATAATACCTTAAATTATGGTCAGAAGAATTATCTCTCTCATTTCCTTCGAACTGTACAGGAAATTTATTGACTAAGAGACGCTTGGAAAACGTACACTTCCTTAACATTTTTAATTCATCTTTTACACACCTATGAGTCTATTGAAAAAGTCATATACAAGAAATGAGTTATTCAGTTTTTTTAAAAATAATCGTAAGCAAAAGGGAAGCATCCAGAGCTTAGAGGCCCCGGCCTTCTCTAAAAAAAATGTTAGTTTCTCACAAAAAAAACATGCTTCTTTTGTGTGTAAATAGGAAGTAAAGTAATGTATAGGCACTAGTGATCCTTCTGACTTATCCGCTCGCTGAGAAACATCATTTATCAAACTTATTCCTATGTTTTAAAGCTTGTTTTCCGCAGCCTTTAAATTATAAAAAATAAATTAAAATTAAACATATTAAAATTTCATTCTATATTATTAATAATATTGTTTTTATTATAATTACTTCAAGAATATAATATAGGATATATCATAAACAAGATAGAATGAAATTTTAATATGTTTAATTTTAATTTATTTTTTATAAT
>JAGDQP010000240.1:15885-48293 GCA_022664845.1 Lepisma saccharinum
CAGCGGAATATTCTATAGTCTATTTCGTAAACATGTTATGAACAAGAGCAGGAGACATACCAAATACAACAGACACGTGTTGGAGTGAAATGTTCTTGTTTTATTTTGTAGAGAGTGGAAAAGAGTTAGTTTGTTGATGTGCATGTATGTGTTAATACGTGTTTGTGTGCCTGTGTTTGTGGGAGATGACTCTTCAGATGGGTTTCTTTTTCTCACCTGTCCAAAAACATCCAACAAACCCGACGCCCGAGATGTTCGCTGACCGACCCACCAAAATCTGGCTTCAGCCGGGAAGTTTGATCAATAATCTGGACTGACGAGCGGTCGAGAAAGAACAGGAGACAGAGAGCGTTGTTCCACACTACAGGGGAAAAGCCGAAAAGGATTAGAAACATCGCATCCTGTATACTTTATAAAGGGAATAAAAGTTAATAAATTATGAAAACCAAAATAGTTTGTATGTATTAAGAGAATAACTAAAATAGTTTGGACGTAGAAATTTCTATGATAAAGATACAGTTCAAAACAACTTGAAGTTCTGTGATTATGATTATCAAATAGATAATTTTAGGCAATGTAATATGGATGTATAACATAATATATTTATGTTCTGAATATTTTCTTAACCGCTTTTCTTTTACCGCTAGAAATATTGTAGCTGTTACTTCTCATTAATGGGGTTATTATTCTTTTACGTTTTTAAAGTATCTTTTACACACCTCAAATGAGGAGTTTATTTTCGAAATGGCATGTCAAGTGGGACAAATTTTTCAGTGTGGGTAAAAAGTTCATTTCTCTGGTAGGGCGAGCACTATAATTATTCTAATTATCTAATACTGTAACCAGAGGTCTAATATTGCTGTCTAGTTACAACACTAGGTCTTTCGTACAATTATGCTTCTTGCCGTCCCGGAGAAATTTTTACACCTACTGAAAAATTTGCTCCACTGGACATGTGCCGTTTCGAAAATAAGCTCCTTAATGTGAAAACTTTTGTCATTTCCTTTATACTCTCTCACTTCCGATCGCTATTTAACGCTTCTTTTAGTAGATTGTTTCTACTCTTTTATCATATAACTTCGAGGTAGGGTTGGAATGTTTAAAAGAAAATGTTTTAAACAGATGTTTTATACGTGTTTTAAACAGAGGCGTTAGTTTTGAACATTTTGTTTAAAACATTTTCAACATTTGTTTTAAACGATGTTTTTAAAGCCGTGTTTAAAACATTTTATTTTTCTTTGAAAGAATCATATTATTTTTAAGAGTACGTTTTTACCATTAAAACCCATACAATTCGTCCCGTGTGAAAGCTGGAAGTAAATTTATATTGGGAACCACCTACACAGTACCCATTACTTTTGCATTTTTTTTTTTTATTTTTTTTTCATTTCTTGCAATGTTTCAAAAATATCAACAATCAACTAAGCATACTAATGTCATCTCTCATTATCTCTTTCAAAAATAAATTTATGACAAAATTGACTTCACCATTGTATTTCTGGTAAAATTCTAACGCAGATTAATATGCTACATGAGCCCCTTCCTATTTAAAAAGATCGAGCAAGATTCAAGATAAGATAGCGGACTTCGAGGCCATGTCGAATGTACCCCTAGAAGATAGCGCATTTACCGAATATCCACTAATGCGTATTTGTTTTCTATTATTTCAAACATTGTATAAATAAACGTGTATTATCCTACTTAGATCACACTATAAATTCTTATTCTTATGAACCAAACTTTTGGCCACTGCGTCCGTCTGTATGGACGAAAGCACTTTTAATTATGCTTTCTGGTGGTTTCCGATATACCCTATTCCTCTATCAATTTTGATCAAAAAAACACTTTAAAGCATCGATAGGTTTACTTGTTTGAGAGCATACTGATCAGTGATCACTACTTTCACATAATACAAATCTGCCATCTAGCATCGTAGTTATGAAATCACACTACTGCAGGTAACTTCCCCCGAATAACTGTATTCCAACCTTCGGCCGCTGGGATTAATAAAGAAATATTAAGTTAAATTCATGAGATATTCCATTCTATTCCAGAAACTTTTGGTTCTAAAGTAACCATCCTACCGTTAGGTTATACACCTCAGTTAATATATTGTTTATACAACCTCTTCAGTTTAGTGTGTGATGTTTAGTAGTACGTTTCATAGTTTGACGCCTATTCACTCTTTTTTAATATATTCAATATTACATCAGGAATAATCCATTAGGTAAATGCAAAAAAAATCAAGTAACACGTTAGATTAGAAGTATTTTAATCAATCTATATATATAAAATTGAAAGGAATTGAATTTTCGCACATGATCAGGCAGTGGACCGGACTGGGAACTTATCGTATCAAATTATTATCTTCGGACATAATCGACCATCTAACTGTCCATTGAATTCCTATGGCGGTGGTAACGACAATGGAAAATTTAAACGCAAAGCACGTGGCAACCCACACTACAATGTTGTTCGACGGGTTGACTACCTCCAAGTGGTCAAATTTGGCATGACTATCAATTCATTAACGACGGCTATCTTAAGTAACATACCCCTAACAATCCTAGGGAGAGGTGGGGTGGGAACGGGTGACATGAAACAATAATAAAAAAACAGCTGATATTATTGTCGAATCCATAGTTTTTGGAGTCGCTGATATGAATAATAACACTCCCGATGCCGTTTAAGTCCAAGTTCATCCCCCATCGGCATGGGGGTGACAACATATTTTATTTACCCCTTACGAACGGACGGGCTAATCAGCTAGTAATAAATGAAGTTTGGAAATTAAGTGATTGCATAAAGTTTCATTGCGTGATTACGTATGGCTACGAAATAGAAGATAAATATTGGAACAATTTGTGTTTATCGATTAGAAAAAAAATGTTCATAGCTAAAAGTAGAGATTGGGAGTCCAATTCCAAATGGATCTGGCCCTGAGAACGAAAATACTTCTGTTTTTCACAATTAACGTAAACTTATAACCCCCTTTTTTTTCGATTGCATGATAATAAATATTTCATAGTAATGTACTATAGCTATTAACAGAGTAAAATTCAAAAGATACTTACTTGGGTTCCTCAAGTAAAAGGGAGCGACAATAGCAGAAATCTATCAGAAATAAATCTCACTGTCCGTTTCATTATCTTGTGGGGTCGATAATGCTGGGCAATATAACATATATCTTTCGTACTATTAACAAAATATATAGTATGTTTCTGAAATTATACCTGAGTTGTACGTAATGGAAAACTGAAATTTTTACTTCTATTTCAAAACTTAACTACAAAAACTATGAGTTCCGAACAATGCTCTTTCTAGGAAACGTATTCATAATTGTTGTTATTCCCTGTTCTGCACCAAGTTACAACAATGGCTGCATATTGCTCAACTGACAATGAAAGAAAGAAACAAGTGAGGCAGAGGCCAGTGGCGGAACTGTTCACCTCCAGACTTCATCAGCGAGTGTTCAGTCAGTCTGATGATTTATGTGTTGTTGAAAAGGTTTATGTGTTGTCCTAGACTTCTAGAGCGACATCTCAAGTAGTTACGTAGCCGTAGTAATTCCTGAGTTGAAAGTTGTCGACACAGACACAAATGTACGTACATGGTCATATAAGACTACCCATCCAGAGCTGAAACTGAGTCACTGGGTCTGTGATTGAGACCCTGCCTGATCCGGTGACTCGGAAGACAAAGCAGAGTTTTAAATTATTTCCTTATTGTACACTGTTGCGTTTGAACAGTGTTTCTTTCAGGGGTGACCGGGAACTGGTTTGTTACCTCACAAAGCACGAAAACTATGACGCCGAAAATTTCCTAACAATAGTAATAACATATGGAAAAAATAATTAAAACAGCTTATTAAAGACATACTTTTCTTAAACTATTGGCACTAAAAAGTAAAAAATAAGTTTGTTCATATATGACGAAAAAGGAAATCATGGGACGCGCTCTCATATACAGTCATTTTATAAATTCTGGAATGGTTAAACCCCGCGTGCTTTTCGTTTTATTCATGCTTAAAAAAACTTATTTTTTTACTTTTTAGTACGAATGTTTTAAGAAAGTATGTTTTAAAAAAGTTTTCTATTATTTTTTTCGAGTTATTTCGGTGTTCGTGTGACGCAAAATTTTAAAGTGTTCTGCAACTAGTTAAACGACAAATTGATGCAGGCTAGTATTTATTTTAGAATAAAGAAGTCCGTATTAAAAAGAAAATTTAAAATATTCTTTTGAAATAAATATATAAATATATAGAAACATATGAAAGTAACAATGGATTGTCACCCGACTTGCGTCAATGTGCAAATTCCCATCATTGTATGACGTCGGGAAATGAGTTAAATTAACGTTGCAAGATTTGAGGACACCACGAATCATTGTGAACTAAAGAAAAGAATGTAAAAACAAAACTAAGCCTGCAAGTGTGCAATTAACTTCCCCTCTGAAAGGCTATTTTAGAATAATTTGTGCATTTCCCAAATGATAATATTTATTGATTAAAATCACAGAAGCAAAACCAAATTGAATCGGATACTGACAGAATCAGCGAGTCAATTGGGTCAAGATTCGATCATTGGGTATCCGTTCACAGAATCAGTTTGGCGATTTGGGTAAAGTCTGATTCACCAAGTCAGTCTGGTCATTCAAATCAAGAGCGGGCCAATCGGGCTACCAGGTCAACAAAAGTAGCATGCTTTGAACTGTTTCCAGCTTTAGCATCTGAAGTGTAAAAGTGAAGCGATTCGGAGAGAGTATAACGTTTAAAATATTAATTGGCATGTATGGTGTTGATTTAACATTTCGTTTTATCTTCTATTTTCATTCAAAACAAGTAACTGTATATATTTGTAATTTTCCCGTTCTAAACAATATTAAAGCTGATTAAACGTTCATTTTAAACACAATGATTTAGCTCTTTGTCTTCATATACAAATATCAACGAAAACTGATTTAAAGTGCTAATTTATAATTAAGGTAAGTGTCCCGATTATGGCCCGGGTGCCCAATATGGCCCACCCCCAGATCTCTGCAGCTTTCCGTTGGTGCTACTAGATGTCACCGTAAATTATATCCTCATGACGAGAGAAAGCATTTCTGTGCGACTAATTTATTTTCTATAGTGGTGTGAGCGGCAGCAGCTGTAGTTGAAGTGGCATATTGAGCAAGAAAATAGTTTGCTGTTATTTTAGCAAAGTAAGTAATGTTCATTTCAGTATCTATTGTTGAAAACCTATTCATTATAATGCATGTATAATGTAGCTCTGTGAGCATACGTGAACATAAAATGTGTGTGACGCAATGTATTGCATTGTGTGGCTAGCAGGCGCCAGAAGAGGTCAATATTGCACAATATGGTCCAGCGCCATGCAGTCATAACTATTTAAAATGAAAGAATTGGGTATTCGAAATGTTTGTACTGAACACTCATCATCAGAATGTTTAGTAATTAAAACGAAGATAATGCCAGGTAGTAAGGGAGCTATCAATTCCAATACAAGGAATAAGAAGATTAAAACCAAAACAAAGCAAATGTCATCACGTTTAAAACGACCAGAATTTCAGCAACTACTTCTAATAGTCCTAAAGAACCGACACTGAGTTGCTCCAAGTCTTGTGAATCTTGGTTTTGTTACCTTTGTCAGGCAGACAAGGTTGCAGACATGCATCTTTGCGTGTCGTAGCACAAACATGTTCATGAAGAGTGTTTTGGAATCACCCCTAAACATCACTGACCATTTCTTTGTCTCTCATGTGAGTCGCGACGTTCTAAACTTCTTCCTTTGTGTTACACTTGTTATTTACTCATATTTTTTCTTCTTGTATATTCACTTTTTTTTATTTTATTTTTTTTTACAAATTTTGGCTTTTTGTATTAATACAGAATTCTTGGTTTTGCAATGTCATATAAATTATGTATGCTTGTAATGTATATCTCTCAGTATGTAGCATATGAGTAATACAGAAAGATTATAAATCACTTTTGCCATACACCTTGTTCCCAATATGGCCTACTGGCAACATTTTAGTTTTCGATTTATTACATTTTCATACGTCATTTCTAGGAAGCAGATTATTTTCTTTCATTGTCCAAATAGTCTCCCAACTTGATGGCTCAGTCGATTCGCACGAATACATAGTCCTTCTTAATTTAAAATTCAACTGAGTTAAGGTGGCCCATATTCGGACTCCTACCTTACTATATGTGAAAAATCATTTACTTTTAACTTTTTCGTCATAATATTAAGTTTTCCTTGTATGTATGTATATGGTACCTCGTTTTATCATTATGGTTTCATTTTTCAAGCATGGAAACGGAGGATGTTTTGGTGGCTAGTAACACTACCTAGCGGGGTACTCTTTAGTATTTACGCCCTTTGGAGGTTGCTACTATCTCGTGTTCCTCGATTATTGATCAGGATCTAAGGTGTGCCGCGAAACCAAAAGGTACAGAACCGTTGACTCTAAAGACCTAGCAACGAATCATTAAGTCAATTGTATTGCAATAGAAGAGATTACAGGACTATTTGTGTATACTATTTTTGTACAGGAACCTTTTACCTTCAGCAGGTTATGATTTCCATTCAAAAGCAAAACGTAAAAAGATTGAAAATGAAATCGTTTTCTCTCATCTAGTATTGAATCCTGATCTGAAAATGTATACAATCGTATTCTGTATCACAAAATTTAAAAATGTTTGTCCACTGAATCATTGACGAAACTCTTCCTATTGTTCACACCTATACACCATTTTCCCTTCAATTACTGTAAAAGTGCATATCGCAGGGTTTTTTTAAAAGGCATAACATAATACACAAACTGGGTAGATTCAGATGATGCAAATAGCTGGATAATTTCGTGTATTTAAGTTATTGCGTTCATTTTTCGTTTTAATTATTTATTTATTTTACCAAAATGTCATTCCAGAAGATTTAAGCTGGAAAAATTTATATCTCTTCATATTGTCATTTTCTGTGAGTGACTCAAATCGTGATAAAACAAGTTCGAAGTAAGTACTTTGGTATAATACTTCTTCTTTCTTCATAATTCCTTTTTTACAGATATTGCTTAATCGCAGATAATACAGATTTTACTAAACGCTGACCCTTTCTTCACGGAATTAAAATGTTAAAAGTGAAAAATAACCTGCATTTCATTGTCATTTTAATTTTATTTACAAATGAAGGTTGTGGCTGCCAACGAAATATGTTATATATTAGAAACCAAAGAAATTTTTGAAAATATAATTTTTCATTTTCAATTTTATTTTTAACAAAAATTTGTACGTTTTATTTCTCGTGTATCCATTTTTATAGTAAAACAGTGAATTAGAAAAATTACTAATAATACATGGAAACTGATTATTTGAATCATAAAATAAAATTATATTGGTCGAGAAATTTTTAGGTTAATATTTTCTAAAGATTTTTTTTTTTCAAGAAGTATTTGAAACACTGAGTATTCCACCATTTGAAATTAAATTTCCAACTATATTTCCAATTTCATGCGATTATGATTACAATTAGGTTCACAGTGTATTCCGTTACGAGATTAAAAGTGCACAATGCGAGATGTTGGCCATATCATTTCTCAACATTAAGTATTTAAGCATTTCATCTGATGGGCAAATTCTAAAGAATTTAATTTCTGTGTGTAATCCAGAAAGATATACGGGCCGAAACGGGACGAGATGACTGGTGAGTGGAGGAGACTGCATAATGAAGAACTCCACGAACTTTACGATTCACCAGATGTTGTAAAAATAATGAAATCGCGACGACTAAGGTGGGCAGACCATGTAGCTCGGATGAGGGAAAAACAAAGATTATATTCTATCCTGGTTGGAAGGCCGGATGGAAGGAGGCCATTGGGAAGACTGCGACGTCGTTAGGAGGACTATATTAGAAGAGATCTTCGAGGTGTTCGTGATGAAAACTGGCTTGATATTGCCCAGGATAGAATTCAATGGCGAACGTTTGTTACTACGGCGATGAACTTGCGAGTTCCATAAGTCATGCAGTTAGTTAGTTAATCCATGGTAATCCCCGAGAACGTAAAATTCCTGGACATCCTATAGAAACTAAGCTTCATTGATTTGAAGCAGTGCTTTTGAAACTTGTGGTTTAAATGCAAAGCAGTCCCAAAAATTCAAAGTTAGTCTTGAGCCTTCCCTGGAGACATGGCAAGTTTTGGGAAAATGCACTTCTATACGGATACAGTATTTTGTTTAAGCTGTTTTTTTTTTCATACATTTTTTGCCATACTTAGATACTGCAAAGGAATTTACAAATTTAAAATTCTAATTATTGCATTAAATAATGACGTAAACGAAAGTGATATATTCGGAAAAAAAACTAAATTGTAAATTAACATAAAGCAATTCTAGTATCTGTGACTTCTCTGTTTCAAGAACAAGCATAGTATTTGCTGAGACCAAACTGTAGATACTTACTAATAATAGTTTTTTAACTTCACTCGTATTGAATTGGAGTAAATTAATTTATGGTCTTTAGGCATATCGTATATGGCTCATGTCGAGATGGAATAGGGAAAAGGATGCTGGGAGAAATCGCCCAGGACCTAAGTTGAAGATACTATCTTGGATGGTGTGATTGAGGTAGACCCCTGGAATCATATCAGTCGGGATAGTCGCCAGATGGTGAAGCCCGAATGCAAACTTAACGCTCTACCAACTAAGCGAGGGTCGCCGGATAAAAACCTCACTTATGTTCCATTGTTTAATTATTACTTACCTGGTTATTACGGTTTATTGCTTGCAGATTTCCTCCATTGTCGGCTTATGAAGACTTAATTGTATCTTTTTAAAAGATTTATGTAATGATTTCGTAGTTTAAGAACGTTCAAGATAAGATGTTTATTAATGCCTTTCCTAATTGAATTACATCAAAAATTCCAATTGAAATCGAGATATAAATAAATTGAGATTTAAAAATTGTTTTATTTTCATCAACGAACAGAATGTCCTCTGAAGAGAAAAACAAAATTCGAGTAATCGAATATTTCGACTTAGCGAAGTTCGAGTTATCAAGAGAAATAATAAAACAATCGAGATATAGAGGGCCAAAACTGACCGACACTTCTCTTCTATAGTTAGGGTCCTACATTTTCGTTTTATCAACATATGAAACACCTAACTGCAGACACTCGCTGGATAGTACTGGTAGTGAGCAGATGAGCAGTGAGCAGTGAGCATCACGCTTATTGTAACCGTTGGAGTAGTGTCCTACTAAGATTATAATGCGCGAATTTTTTAAAAATTTTGGCCCTCGATTGTCGCCACAAATGAGTTCAGATCGTTGAACTCCCTAAACTTCGACTTTCAAAGGATTTCCACGACTAAACCTTTGACATATAGAATTATTTATTTTGTATCTTCTACTTGTAATGGTTCTCTTGCAAAAGATTTCGAGTTAAAGAGCTTTAACGGCACGTCCAGAAAACAACAAAAATTCCATTTATCGAGGATTTTGTTTCACAACGATCGACTTGTAGAGGCAAATTGACGCAAGATGGATTAGGGAAGGGGAATGAATACAATTAGATGTACCGAGGAATTCGAGTTATCCGTTTCGCACTGTAGTGCTGTGTTGCCATATAAGCTTCCTTTGGCTGTTGAAACGTTCATCAAACCACTACTATAATATGTGGTTTTATTAAGATATCTCCGAGGTACTTGGACATATTTCCTTTTTACTAACTAGAAATGTAATTATTGTACGCTATAAAGTGTAATGAACAATAACATAAGAAAGATTTCACATCATTCGCTTTATTCTGTCCCAGGAGATGGAATCTGGAAAGTAGCGGCCATGGATTTAATTCAAATAATCTCAGATATTCACTTGATATAGGGGCTATAGTGAAAGAGAAAACAAGAGAAAAGCTCAGTCATGATGGTTGATCAATTCTAACTCAGATCCTCGAGTACGAGGCGAGTACTTTTCTGCTGGGACATATATTTTTGGTCAAAAATGGAATTATTCGCATAAGAACATAACCAATATGAAATGCAAGAGATTGATCTTCCATTATTTACGGAGTTGACAGATGATTATTGATTCTGATTCATCTTTCATTGCACAGCTTCAGCCTAAAACTTCATAAATCTGAAGTGTCGTGAAAATGAGGTTATCGACCTTCAAAATGGTCTTTGTGGAATTATCAGTAGGGGGAAAACATTCAGTTCTTTGATGTACAACTTTCTTTTATCACGTGATTGATTGAACTGCTGCAACAGTCTTGTTCCAATCTATCTCTCTGTTAGAAACAACTTTGTACAAGAGTCGACAAATTTCAAGCTACATTTAAAACAAGTTATTGTTTACAGCAACAAAAAAGAAACATTTAAAGAGTATTTTTATTGAAACGAATTTTTCTTGAGTTGATTTATTAGACCATTGGAGAGGAAAATGGAGCCTTGACTCAGTAAATCATGCGTGTGATTTTAAACTTGCTGTCTGGGTTTCATATCATTTGTTCCTTCGCCTTGCCAAGCTGTTCAAAACTTATCGGATAGCTGTAAATTTGCTGCTGTCAGAACACGAATGTAAGAAATGTTGTATATCAATATTTTTCTTTTAATATACTCGGAATTTTACTGTTTTTCCACTTTATATGCAACATTTTTTTTAATATTTAACATTTTTTGATAGTTATGGTCAAAAGTTGAAAAGTTGTGTATTATTAAATTTTGTTTCTATGTTCTGAACTGGCAACTTTTGGCGTATGTCTTTAACTTTTCAGAGTTGTCGTCCCACAAAAACCACTCTTCCGGAGACAGGGAAGGGTAAATTAATAACCAGGGCCTTAGTTGTGGAACCATCTAACCTTCTGGACATTTGTTTGCTGAAACTGAGGAAAATCTGAGTCAAAATGGCCGGTAGCTGGAATCGAACCCACCTGGCTCCCCATTGACAGTTTAAAGTCCGGGACGTTATCGACTGGACTAAGGATCTGAGTAGTAATAATATTTTTCGTGTCTTATTGAAGAGAGTTAGTATTTATAACTTAAACAGTATTTGTATTTATTTTACACATTCCGTAATGAATGCTTGGTCAACAATGCCGTCACTTTACTTAAACAAATAATTCTTCTACTTCTACTACGCCTACTTCTTGTTTTTCACTATAAGTAGTGTACATTAGGGGGGGGTCGAAAAAATCAAAATTTTGAGGACCCTTTTGCGGTAGTGCGGAAAAGTTGTACCTATATCTAAGTATTTTCTCCGTGAAATTTCAGAATCCTGGGATAATATCTTCTGTTCTGGCACGGGCCCTAAAGTTTCGAAAATTTGATTGAAAAAAGAGAAAAATCTAAACTTTTATAATTTTCAAAATAATCATAATGCCTTTCGCGCTAGTAACGAAAAGTTGTACCTACATCTAATTATTACCTGTGTAAAATTTCAGAACTCTGGAATGATATCTTCTGTTCTGGCACGGGGTCTCAAATTCCAAAAATTCGGTGGAAATAGCAAAATATTTAACACTTTCTTTTTTTTAAAAAAAAATATGATATTTATTACAGCGTCTTTCTGGATCAGGACCACAACGAAAATTTGCTTTTAGATATATTTAATTACTATAAAAAGTTTCAGAACCCTGGGATAATATTTTCTGTTCTGGCATTAGGCCTGAACTTGTACAAAAATTGTAAAAAATACATAAACCACATATTCATTCTACAAAATAACTCACTTATTTCAAGTAAAGTAGCAACATTTTATAACTACAAACAGATTAGGTTTAAAATGCTTGATTTATACGAAGACCTTACAGATTACAATCTTTATGTTTTAACAAACAAAAAAATAAGCGTATACATTATACAACTTTCATACGCTATACAAAACATGAAGCAAAAATAAACTGTCAATTTCAGGTTAGTAAAAATCTTTCGCGAAGGTTTCAAATTTTATGATTGGACCTCAATGATGGCATACTCTTTCTAGATTTCAAGGTAGCCCGAATGAAGCCGTCCCGGTTTTCATGTCCGCAAACTTTACTGTAGGCTCCGTAACAAGTTGTGCAGTTCTTTCCACAGCTTGGGTGTGGCATGGGAAGTCAGTGAATGACCATTGAGCTGGAACATCTGCTTGCAGCATGGCTTGCAAATCTTTTGTTGTTGTGTCATTCAAGACTGGTGGTGGGGTCACTTGGATTGTCTGCCAGTCGATCATGTCGATGTAGTCCTGAGCTTCAAAATTTAGGTTAGGAATGCTGCATTCGCGAACACCATCAGCTTCACGTTGCTTCAACTTCTCTGGCTTTTATAACTCTTCGAAATGCAAGGGCCCTAATGTGCGCCCTTTCATCAGTTAGCATCGCAATCACAATGTTTTCGCGAAATCACTGGGTAAATCAATTCGAGATAAGTTTTATCCAAATATCTAGAAGTCATAATGAATTGGGTGTCGAGCTCCATCCTTAATTGAATGTTGGATTTTGATACGGAACCAGAATGGCACATACACCCTCATAATGAACTCCACTATAATGTTCAGGCTGTGCGAATGTTCCGTTGTGGAAACGCACAATCGTAAGATGCTGTTCGCTGTTGTCAACCAGCGGGAAAAGTTGAGGCGTCCTGGATCGCGTTTAGCCAGATCTACCTGACAGATTCCTGAGGAAATGGGAAAAGCACTATCCATCAGATATGTTTGATCCTTAATCAGAATGGATGGATCAATTGTAGGCAAGGTACATTTAATTAGTTCAAATGTTACTCTGTATCCAATATCATACATTGAAAAAAAAACTTGTATCATTCACGAAACAAAGAGAAAGATCTTTTGTCCTATGTTACTCTGTATCCAATCTTACCCCAGCTGGAAACATAAAATTATGCACTCTATTTTATACTAGAAGGCGAACAAATTGTTTCTTACTTAAAAATATTACATTCGTTTTAATACGTTTCAGTATACAATTTTCAGTAAAATCTCTTGTTCAGATGTATCCCATGTGTGTAAAAATTAGAACGATATTTCATCATATCCTCAACTAAATTATCATTGCAAAATATGCGTTGGTAACTGCCCTCACAGATCGTCACCTATGGACACGATAGCAGTTTTTGCATATCAACACCAAAAGAACTCAATTACGATTTGGTTTGGAATAATGAACCAGTGTTTTGCGATATTCACTAACATAAAACAGAAAATAACAATACTTAACTGTATTGCCTCTTCTGTTAATTCAAGTACACGAATGCAGCTTATTTTTCTTGTGCAAATGTACTAGAAGGATGTTCTTTCTTTTTAACAAATAGTGATAAAAGAATACACATACTTTATGTATATATTTGCATAATTCGAGTTAATCCAACAATTTGAAACATGTTAATATAACTTATCTTTCTCAATGTGTGTGTTCGTTATATGCAGAAATGTGTATCAATGTTGGCATTACATTTCCACGTTAGGTATGAGAATGTAAAAATTCTATGCAAAATTAGCCCCCTTTCCATTTGAAAATTTTTTAGCCGATCCCCCTTAAAAGTGTTTCCTAGACGCTACTGGTTTCCCAAGTATCATAATCCAATCCTTACGTTATCTGGCTCATTTTATTTGTAAATTTTATTGATTTTTTTCTTTCTTTTTTTTATATAAAATGTTTAAGCTCTAATTGAAATGCTTTCAGAATTGTGAACCTGGTACTTACTTACTGAATCACTCTGTACATACAAATTCTTTTCGGGTGTGTTTGTCTGTGCGTTAGTATGTATATTGGTAACGATTGGAAATCAGGCTTCAACATAACCTCTCTTTCTCCCTCTCTCTCTCTCTCCACGATGTCTGACCCATCTCCCCATTTTGTGTACAATGGAGCTTTCCTAAATTCTCCTCGTAGTAGCGTATGTTGGTTTTTGAATGGTTGCTCGCGTCACGTATTCTGGTTTCAAGCTCATTGAAGTTCCATTGGGTTCTCTCGCACCGAAGCAGGATTGGATAGCTAGCGGGTGGAGTGGTAGAAAGAATAAAAGACTCGCTTAGTCATTGCTGACATCTGGTGGCCATTTAATGCAAATGAACGAGGCGAAACTCCAGGAAGAAAAGATTTTCAAAAAATGAAAACGCCTTTTTTTATACAAAGATCGAGGCGATAGAAAGGGAGGATATAGTTTATCATTGAGATTAATATATTAATTTCAATTTCCATCCTATTTTTAAAATATGTTTGTTTCGTTTTGTCTATACAGTTGTATATTTTAATAAAACAATAGAAAATTGCTAAACAGTTAATTTATATATTTTAATAACGAGTATGTACGGTAGGAATATATGGGAAGAGGTTCGGAGTCGCCTGTTTGAGTAGTAGGGCTGACCAACTTCCTTTACGATATTTCTATAATTTTCTTTGAAACATTTCTTCTGTCTGTTATAACCATTTTTCGCAAGAGAACTGTTTGTGTGGTAAATTCTAAAAACAAAACTGAAAAATTCAGTCACCATGACCGGAACTCGAACTCGGATCTCTCAAACGCCGGAATTGGCCGTGCCGTGGTGGTGTAATGGACATTGGACAGCATTCCCAGCCGGCAACTGAAAGATTCGGGTTCGAGTCCCGCTAATGATGGCCATTAATTTTTCTGTGTTACTTTCAGCATTTCTTTTCTTTATTAGTTTTATAGCTGTTTTAGCGAAACTAAAGATTCTTTCAGAAAACATTAACACTTAAATGTCAAGTTCTTTTACACAGTTTATGTATGCAAATGTGTTCTGAATGTATTTCTTAAAGGACCTAGCAAGTTAAGGTGGTGAAAAGTGCCTTGTATGCAATCGTGATAAAAAAAAGTACTACCATATTCAGCATCAAAACTGATGGCTCTCCACCAAATTTCAGCTCAAAAGATGCTAACCTAACCTCAAAACAAATTAAAGTGTGTTTGTGGTAGTTTAGCGATATCTTGGTCGGATTTGCACCTTCTTTTTTTTCAATTGAAGATCTTTTTCAAGCTCTACAAGATGGTAATTATTTTATTTATGTTGGCGTCAAATTTTTAGAGAGGTTGGATAAATTGAAAATTGAATTTAAAAAACCAAGACAACAGTTGGCTCGATATATATATATTGTATGTGGTTCTATAACCATGACTTTTTTTTAGATTTTTTAAAGTGGTAGAACATAACCAAAAAATAAGACACGTGGTCGGTCTTCTTACGTAACACATGCACTGTAAATACAAGTTTGAAAGCACCGTTTACCAGGTCGCCTTCGTGAATGACTGGTCAAGACGTCGGCTTCTTGAGTGAAAGGTCTCGGATTCGAGTTCCGCCCGGGACAATAGTTTTTCTTCTTTCCAAATATATTTTATTATATTCATAATTATTATTTAATAATTGCTAGGATGTATATAAATAACTGATTGCTGCTGAAAGCTGGGATGTGTGGGCAAGGGGGGCGCGGTGTGTCCGAAGGGAGCTGGGCGGCGGTGCCCCGTAGAGCGCAGTCTCCGGTTAGCGGTGGATATACGCTAAAGTGTCGTTAACATTCTCTTCCACCTGTTATTTGGTACACATAACATTCATTTTATCTTTATTTTATCCCAATCTCTGTGCTGTTCATTTGCACGGTCGAGATAGTCGTAAAAAAACTTTGTAAATACATCCTTTTCTTAACCAATTCGTACTAAATAGTAAAGAAAAATAATTTTGTTCATGCATGATTAAAAAGAAACTTATGGGACGCGCAAGTTGAAGAACTTATAAAGTTACTATACATGAGAGAGCTCCCCATCCAGATACACAGCCTAGCTTTCAGTAGCAATCAGTTATTTATATACATCGTAGCAATTATTAAATTATAAATATGAACATATAAAAATATACTTTGAAAGAAAAAAAGAAGAGAAAGTGTTGTCCCAGGCGGGACTGGAACCCGGGACCTTTCACTTAAGAAGCCCACGTCTTGACCAGTCGTACACGAAGGCGACCTGATAAACGGCTCTTTCGAACTTGTATTTACAGTGCATGTGTTACGTAAGAAGCTTGGTCACGTGTCTTATTTTTTTTGGTTATGTTCAAGCACTTTAAAAAAATCTGAAAAAATTCATGGTTATAGAAACAGTAGAAATACATAACATATATTTTTCTCGAGCCAACTGTTGCCGTGGGTTTTTTTAATTCAATTTTCAAATTTTCTAACCTCTCTAAAAATTTGGATGTTGTGCCAACATAAATGAAACAATTACCTTGAATAAAAATCTTCAATTTAAAAAAAAGAAGGTAATCATAGGTGCAAATCCGACCGAGATATCGCTAAAATACCAAAAAACACACATTAATTTATTTTGAGGTTAGGTTAGCATCTTTCGAGCTGAAATTTGGTGGAGAACCATCATTTTTGATGCTGAATATGGTAGTATTTTTATCACGATTCCTTCTAAGGCACTTTTCACCAACTTATTCTACTAGGCCCTTTGAATTATGGGGTTATGTCCCATTTTTTTCGGGGGAGCGGATTTTTTTCCACTGTACCGTACAGAGAATAGGTTTACAAGAAATTGCCGTATTTGGGTGGTATATACTGTTACGCAAAGGGACGGAAGGTGTCCCCTAGGGCGCAAGATGGGTGTGGATGATGCTGTGAGAAATATGTAGTTATTTGACCGGAAATCAGGAAGTGGCGGGGCATATGTTAGCGGAAGAAGGGGGAATTCGGACTACGTTGCACTAATATTTTATCTACTCGTTTCCTGTACCCTTGAGGAAATATTATTTCAAACATAGAGAGTAGAAAATTAGTTTTAATTTAGGGGAGCTCAATTTCGTTTCCGCACGAACGATGTGTAACATTCCCTGCCGAAATCTAATTCAAATTACCTTTCTTATGCAACCAGCAATACTGTATTGCATTGTTGGCTACATAAATAATAAAAGGATACATCCGAAAATTAGCTTGTTTGTGTGTTGGTTGCGGGGGGGGGGGTTGTGTCACTGCACTTAATTCGGATGGGACTACGAAGTCCGCATCATTAGAAACCAATCAGTTAATCAGACATCAGCCGTATCAGAAGAGATTCACGGGATATGGAAATGCAGAGCATTCAGCTATAGAATCCTTGCTTTGAACAAATCACTAAATATCTGCTTTATATCTAGAAATATATTGATGGGTGTGGATTGTATGAATAGAATAAATAGTGAAATATAGTGTCGGGTATAATACAAATGCATAGGTGTTTTATTTTTCTGTTAGCCTTTAAATCGCAACCAGCAACATGATAATGAGAATCTGAGTGACATAATAAGCCTAGTGAATTATACGTCATGTAGGAAAAACCCACAGTTCTGCAACTTTAATGGCGAATACCGGTATGCCAAATTAGTGAAATATTTGTATTTACAAAACGCACATACCGTATATTAACTGCCGAATTTATTTTATTGTCTACGCCCCGTATTTTATGTATTGAAAGCAGTACACTAAAACTAAATCTTACTGTCACCTCATGTGTACAAGTCTCATTCCCTTGTTTGAATATCTTGTATTGAAAGTATATAATTATGTCCTTTTATACATAGTTCTCTTATACTGTAGTTTGTATGGTCATATAAATTAACTTAAATATACAAAACCTGTAGAAAAATATTACAAACCTCTACTAGTATATTTCATCATTCCGCTATTAATTTAATACATACAAACTTGAACCAAGATCGGATAGGGTATCAAAAGTAATTTATTATTTTACATGTTTCGTGTAGCTATAGAGAAACTGTCGAAAGTTTGAGTTTTGTTTATCTATTCATAACCAAAGTGAGAAACCTAAACCCTCTTTGCGAGGGAGATGAACTTCAAGTTAATAATCGGGTTAAGAGACTTATGTACATTAATCCTTCCATTACGAAACCCTATTTAGCCAAATTTGGAAGTTTTGTTAGAAAAATGTATTAACAATGTTCCAGTTTATTAATGGAAAAGTGACGTAACTTAATTGTAGACTACATATAATAGAAACTTGTATCCAAATTTCTCTTTCGAATATTGTTTGCAGGGCGTTTTGCAGTCACAGTGTAGCTCATTTTAAACTAAAACAATGAAATGTAACGCACACATAGTAGACGTCGGCTTATTGGAAAATTTTATAGCAACCTAAACTATGTGATAACTGCTACGTTTATTGAGTGCGTCCCGTTGTATTGTTTTAGTTGCAAATGGAGTCCAAAACGTCCTGAAAATAATCTCGGGAAGTTTGGATGTACGTTTCAATCATGTTGGACGTTGCAGTTGCTGTTCGAGAAAAAGTGATGACCCGTTTGTCTCTGTGGTTCTTTCATAATATGTCCAAAATAAGTCCTCGTTAGTTGAATTTGTTAATGACTTTTAGGTATCTCAGGCGAATAAGTTCTCGTGAACTAATCGATGACATAATAATGAAAACGATACATTTTGGAAAGCACATTGCAGTTTTTTTTTTCTATAGGAATAAAGGAAATGACGTTTTAGTAAATCATCCAAACGGTAATCACCTTTTCGATTACTAATTCATGGTAGAAAAAGTTACCCATAATTTTATATTTTATTTCATTTGTCGGCAATTATTTAAAAGACTTTTATATTTAACTTTTAAAGAAAAATATTTGAAGAATTTAAAATACTAGTCACATAGTAAAAATGGCAAGATTTTGTTCAATCAGCATGCATTTTTTGGCTATTATGGTATTTGACACGTCCCTAAACAAGTGGAAATTGTCTAAAAACGGATACGGAAGAAAGATTCCAAGTTTTTTATTGTAAGCGGCACACAGATAGAAAGAAACTGTTTCCGGTGACCAAATATGAACAACCAAATGTTTGGTTTTCAGCATTACCCTGAGAACTCCTACTGTAATCATAATTCATATGGCTGAAATTAATTCTAGTTCATCCCTATAAAGTTTCAAACTGTCGTTTTATTTAAATACTCAGACTTTAAATTCCAGCTGAAGGTTAAATTGGTAGAGAATTGCTCTGATTTTTTTCTGTTATTTAAGCTCTCATTTGGAATTTAAAGTTTGAATAGTTTAGTATAGACAACAGTTAGATCAAGGATTTGCTAGAAGTGTTTTAAAATTACAATAGGGATTCTCTACATAAAGTTTAAAACTAAACATTTGGTTCGGTCACCGGAAACAGTATTTTTCTTTATGTGCAGCAGCCAGTATTAACCTGGTGGAACCAAGGGGAAAATCTGAAATAGCTTAGGTCAAACAGTTTATCTCAGTATAGTTCGTCCTTTGAACACAGTAATTGTACATTTGAGCCCGTGATGATGGGATCTAAGCTGACCAATTTTTTATAGGATGATATTTCTTATCTATTCCGAAGTAATTCAAAATAAGCATAGTTTGATGGAGCATGTCTTAAAAGCCTTTACTTGATACTTTATCCAGACACTGCCTTAGAATACTTTATTCACATACTTTCTGAAAATGATTTTCAATTTACTTACATGTGATAAAGTAATGTTATTAGGACGAAGCATAAGCACCTCCAAAGGAAATCCAATCCAAGACCCTATGATTATAAAGCAATGAGCATCACCTAGCGATCACGTTGCCCACCAGTTATTTCTCCATTAATCTGGCAGCATCTGTTCGTTTCCTCACCCATAAAAATTCTATTATTGTTCAATATATTGTTAGTCTGATCTTTTAATATCCCTGTACAAGGGAAACTGACCACTTTGATACAAATGATGTATTACATTTTCAATGTGGCGTTTTGTTTGAAACAGCGTTTTGTTTGAAAATTTCAATTTCCATATATCGCAAAATGTCACAATAAATATAACATATACATAGATAAAGAAGTTATGATGCAAAGTTTTTATATTATTTTTTGCTTTAGAGAGTCGCAATTATTTAAGAGCACCCGTGAGCGTGACTTCTATCGAAGAAAATAAGTTAACATTTCTTGGTTAGTGATATAATCAGTTTCATACAATATAGGAAAGAGATAAAGATGGTTGCAGTGAGAATCCAGCTCATCTTGTCCCACTGATAGCCTATTATTTTAACAACTGAACTCCCAAATCCGCAGTAACTTCTTCACTTTCCTCGATATACATTTACTAAAGATGTTCTATGTAAAAAAATGAGAGCTTGAATCTATGCGGATATGATGTGAACAAGATATGTACAAGATTTTCTAAAAATAATCCTGGTAAACTAAGTGCACAAAAAACTTTCATTCAGAAAGACATCGTAAACTATTTACATATATTTTTGTACAAATTACTTACAAAACAAGAGAATATCACAAAATGAGTATACAAAGGAATTGCATATATATTTACAGTGCAGTTAAAGAGACAAATGAAGTATATATATATTGTTTAACGTTCGCTTTGCGTACGATTTTCTTACCTTATTCGAGCTGGGAGGCGTAGCTGACCGATAATCATTTGTCATATATCGGAAAATAGCTTTAAATGCGCTATTTGTACACAATGGTTATACTTGGACATAGTTACTTTTTCCTGAAGAAACAACACTAATCTAATCTAAAAGACCTAAATACCTAGTGATTATGGGAGAACATATTGATATTAGCCATTGAAAAGTAGAACAAACATTTTACTATTTGATTTGATAGTTTTGAACAGCTCTAGCAAATAATCTATTTTAGTCGACCTGAATTTAGAGTGAGATGAGCAAGTAGTTTACTTTTATATTTACGAATCATGGCCTTTTATGCAAGTACCTCTCGCTTTGTACACTGGTGAAGTCTGTCTTCACAACGGGGTGAAGGATGGACTGTTCCTTAAATTAGTGTCTCTAACACTTTCACTTCTCTTCTTCTTCTTGTCTTTCTTACACACACATATAAACTAAAGTTCGTAGTATCTATTGAAGGCATTTGATACTAGAGAAAATCTTGGTACAATTAAAGTTCGCTGTTAAAACAATATGATGATTTTGAGTATGTTCACTTTTAAATAAACGAGCGCAGAATGTAAGTTCACAGTTCGAAATCGGAGCTATAACTAGCATGTGGAGTCTAAGATAATCGTCTTTTTATAATATTCGATTTTCTAATCTCTTTTCGTTCTCGTGGGGACCAAAAAGAAATGTTGTCATACTCGGAATTTCTTCCTCTCTTAAACGTGGTAATCTCATGGTTTTAGTAATTGACGACACAGTTTATGTCATTCCTGGAAGGTGACCTATGGGTCGTGTAAGTAGGGTTTTTGCTTGGATCTCAGGAGAAAGGTATGAGTAATTTTCAGTTGGGATCTAATTCAAGGATTATTTTGGAATTGCTTCACTACTCTGGTATTTGGAAGGAAAAGGAGTAACTTCTCTTGTGATGGTGTTTCTGCTTAATTTCTATTCGTCTTGTAATTGTTATAAATTTCTTAACTATGATTAATGTGTGATGTAATTATCCTTGGATATTGGTCTGCTATTTTCTCATTGCTCAGTGTTCTTGTAATGATGGAAAGGTTTTACTTCTCACATGAGTAACACCTATTCTTTTAGCTCGCTGTATTGTTCATGTATCACGAAGCAACTGATTGTCTTTGAAAAAATAATATTTTGAATAAAACACTTTACATTTTCGTATGTTTGTATCTGCATAAAGGACTGATTTTTACTTTTGATTTTGTTTAAATATTTTTATAATTTTACCTGTTATTTTATAACTCTCAACACTCCAAATTCCTTCGTCAACTACTGAGATAATGCAGTATCTCATGAGCCGAATAAATCAAGTCCTAGAACGATAGACAGAAAAATAATTACAATTATATACAACAAAATATATTGATAAATGGCGTAAAACACTTTAATTTCACTCTCAACATTCCAATATATATATAAATAGTTAATGTAAGGAAGCTAATATTTTTTTATGCAACTAGTTGAAAACATTATACAAAATCGTTAAATAAGCTGTCAGCAACTGTTTATTTGTAGTCCACAACGATTGAATGAGTTCATAATGGTCTTCGAGATTTTAGTATAGCACATGAAAACATCACTTTCTATTTAAGGATTATGTACTTATTCTGCTGTATGATTCAAATAAAATCTTGTTAAAAGATCAAAGTTCCAATGTAATATAAATCTTTCTCCCGTTACGAGCTATTTAATACTTAATTCCACTTAATACTACTGGATAAGAACACTACTACTAAAAATATATAACTACCAAGATTAGACAAGTAATATGCGCATTTTCAAAGATAATTATCAGAGTTGTATGATATTTGATCCAAAGCTATTACGACGGGGATTTTTTTCAATAATTTGTGCTTGTAAAATGAAACTTCTCCAGCCAAACCTCATGCATATAAACTGAATATTATGATCTGTAACATGAAACGATATTTGTTTCATTCCCTTCTTGCTGTCGCCCAACTCTATCGTGAGACATCACATTTTTTTTCTTTATCGTATACCCAATGGTAATTTAACACTAGTTGCTATTATTACCAGTTAAGAGTGGTCTCCCGTTTACGAGCGTAAAGCAGCCGCAATTGTATTGTAAACCTTGTGTAATAGTGTAATTTCTGTTTTAATTTCCTTTCGGGAGTCTGTTCGATCCATACTCACTTTGTATATGCTTATGTGTGTGTGTGTGCATGTCCAGTTCTATTCGTTATAATGAACATTTCGCATTCGCTAATTCAACACTACCCAACTTGTGTGGATACATGTCATAGGTTTGAAAATTGAAATCCTTTTGATAATCATCAGTCAATGTTAATTCAATAAAATTCAATATTACGAGCAAACCGTTTTCGTGTGTGAATCTGGCGAATTCTGCTTTACTTCAAAGTTATTTTTTTCTATCGGTTCATTGCACTTCTCTTTCTACGATTGAACATTTTGTTTGCAAGTTTGTATACTATATCGTGAACAGATATAAAGTCCAAAGCAGAAAGTAAAACAGACCATCAGCTATTTAAGAAATATTTTAAATCGTGATATGAAAAATGAAAAAATAATATAAAAGATAAATGTAGAGGTAGACCTAATGTCCAGTCCATACGTTCACGTCGTAGAATCCGTTAGTACCCAAACAACTGCTTGGCAATCGAACATGGATAAGCTGTTCACCAACCAGCATTAGCAGACAGTGTGGTGAGTCAAATGTCTGCACCCCTCCTTTCTTTACACATGATGGTACAAGTAAGGGAAAATCCTCGGAGGTACTCATTGCCCGGAGGATGGGATGCAGCTGGCAACGGCAGCGGTAAGTCCTTGCAAAAAGTCAGAGGGTCAAAATGCCCGGGTGTGGACTGTAGACTGTCAGGACACTTACACGACAACTCGAACGGACCTATATGTGGCGACTCGCAACTGTTAGTCACTTGCAGGAGAGGACAAATTAGAAGAATTGGAGAATGAACCTCAGAGGATCAGAAGTGTGGAGGAAGAATGAAGAACAGTTCGATTTCCTGTCAAGACACACGTTGTACTTCAAAGGATCAGAAAATGGCAAACCGACATGCGTTGACTTTATAATTAATAAAGACCTGAAATCACGGATCACAGACATTGAAGAAATTTCTGATAGAATCGCACGAGTAGTAATAAAAGTAAACAAGAGATACAGTATGGAAATTATACAAGTGTATGTTCCAACAATATCACATCCGGAGGAGGAAATCGAAGATACAGATTCAGAAGATTTTGAATTGTAGCAAATCGCATTATAAAATTGTAATGAGAGACTTCAATGCGAAAGTAGGAACCAAGCAGAGTAGTGACACGAAAGTGGGAAACTTTGGATTTGGCAAAAGAAACAAGGGAGGGGAGAAGTTCTCAGAAGCCAACAGACTGTTCATTTTCAATACATTTTTCAAGAAGCCGCCCCAGAGGAAGTGGACATGGAAAGGCCCGAATGGGACTAAAAACAATAGACTACATTTTATTGAATAATGGGGAAATTATGCAAGACGTGTCTGTTCTGAACAGTTTCAAAATCTCAAGTGGTGGTGAGATATAAGCTGAAACTAAATACTAGACATGAGAGAAAGAAGCTTATCAAAGGAAAGCCGCCAGTTTTAGATCTGGAAAATCTAGGAGAACACAGACAGACATTCGAGATAGAACTAAGAAACAGATTCAGCGCTTTGGAAGAGTTTGAGGATAAAGAAGACATCAATAGCCCTGAAAGTTTTAATTTGGCATGAATTTGTAGAAGCAGCAAGGAAATTTCGCGTAACAAGGAAAATACATTACACGTATACGGAGGTAGAGCTGCCATCTTTTGTTGGAGATCGTTGCTTTAGATTTTCCTTAAGCCCGAAATCCTGCGTTTTTCGTTTAAAAACCATGTTTGAACCCTGTTAGCAATAAAGTAATGTAATTCAACCAAATGATTTTTTTAATATAGCCACTCTTTTGATAAGTCTAAACATTACAAATGACTGCAGCTTTATGTTTGACTGCTTCACAGAAAAAAGTGTGGTCTCTTTGAAGATACCACTTTTGCATTTGCATAGTGTGAAGGCGGAGAAACTCAACTTACACTGACCCAAGAAACCAAATGCTGACAAAGACGGCAAATGTTCGGGGATTTCTGTAGGACCGGCGTCGGGGATAGGCAGAACCCAAACTAGTAGTCGGGAAGTAGAGGAAGAAAGTTGGCCTACAGTCACAAGTGGCGTTTGGTCATCGGGCTATTTTCGGGCCGCCGTCGGTCTCTGACTTGCTGGCATATAGGCGAAACTCCGAGCATTCCTCAACACTGGATGGACACCCGCCAATTCCCTTAGTTCGGGAAAAGGCGGCTCCCCGTCCATTTCTTGATGGTCAAGAAAAGAGCGAGGCCTCGTTTATTCTTGATGTTCGGGTAATAAGTGAGGCCCCACCAAATTCCTAGTGGTCGGGAAAAGGTCCGGCAATTTTCCGACCGTTTTAATCTGAAATTTATGTAACTCAAGTATCGGCATTCCGTTGCAAAAGAATTCTGCCGGTAGATTAGAATATAGAAAGATGAAAAGGGGAGACATTATTTACATTTGTTAAAAGAAAAAGTGCCTTATGTGGGGTCAGGAACTTATAATTTATTCTTAGTACTAGCTGTTGCCTGCAGTGTCACTTGACTCGGAAGCCGTCTTCGAGTATCTGGTTGTACGGTCTAGTGGATAAAGCACTGGAGAGCTGTTCTAAAGGATTCGATCCCACCACAGGCCAGCGATTAAAAGAAAAGAAATTACTTTTTTCATTTCTACTTTCGAAATATGCGCTTCTTTTGCTATCTTATCGAACTTCGGTGAAATAGGTTAGTTAAAGCCAGATCAGACACAAATTTCAAATATCAAGCTTAAACAGTTTGGCTTAGACGTTGATAGTCAGTCAGGATTTCTGTTTTATATAGAGAGAGTACTACTACTACTATTATTATTATTATTATTATTATTGTCTTTTCAGGATATTATGGTATAAATTCAAATTACCTTATTCTCAAAAGATTAGGAGTACTGACGTTATTTTTTAATCTGGAATCTTTAGAACATTAACCGAGCCACCGTAGGTCAGTGGTAGAGCGTTTGCATAGCATTCGGGAGGCCGTGGGTTCAATCCCAGCTGTCGACCATCTTTATTGAGCTTTTTCCACGGTTTTTCTCAGTCACAACCAGGCAAGTGCTGGAATGGTACCTACAGCATAGGCCCTAGCCGACACCTTCCCGAATCTTTCCCATACCCTATCCCAGCCTAAGCGTTATAAATAAAATGCAAATTTAGAGCATAGAGGGAAATCTTTGAATTAGTTGTTCCCTTGTACAGAACAAGGCATTATTATTTTATATTAAAAGAGATAGATAATAATAAGTTATATCCGTATCAATATGTGGATTCGTATACTTGTCTATAGTGGTCGTATATAGACTCCCTTGTGAAATATATTTGGAAAATCTCAATTCAGTAGGTAAACTATTAACCATGCGTTCGAGCTGTCACTACTAGGCATGAGGATATGAAATTGCAGCATCAATATAAAAATATACTAAAAAATATTCAGAGGTTTATTTCCTCATCAACCATAATATCTCTATTGGCTTAGTATTTCCAAATCTCATAATTAACGATACATTTACCTTACAATGCATTTCCAGCATTAGTTTTCTTCATACGATTGCAATAACAAATCATATTTAGATCTCTTATCCAACACTTACCAATATTTGCACAAACAAATAAGAGAAAGAAAAAATAAATACATTAAATAATGTAGACAGTAAAGTATAACTGTTCCTTTACTACATAAATTCAAAATTAGTATCACTTGAATTAACGTAAACAAATCTATCAATACGTAATCTGGAATAACGAAAATTATTAGGGTTAACTGATTGAATTAATAGTTTTACACCAAAATTAACAAAATTCACTTGATTCAGCAATCAAAGTTAAAATATCATTATTTACAAAAGATTCATACCCGTTGTCGATCCAAGTTTGCCACACTGCAAAATGGTTTTTGAAAGTTTGAGTGTTCCAGTACTTTTCACAAGGAAAGTACCTAGGCGATCTTCTACATGCTTCGAAATGTTCAGAAGACTGAACACTTACAGTGTCAGTGTTTCACCACATTTGATCTTCTTATTTGCCAATTTCCTGTGATTTTGGTAATGGTCTGATTTGGTCTTTATGAACAGTTCTCTTTCTATTCGGCTACTGCACTTCAACCAGTCTTGATCCTACTGGACGTATTACTTGAGCCTTTATGAAGTTGAGGAATTTATGTGGTTGATTTCTTATCAAGATCCAAGTAGAAGGTGCTGTACACATATTAGGTTCTACAATTGGTTGTGAGTGTTCAGTATTCCTCGTCATTACTTGACGAAAAAAATTATCAAAACGTGTACGATGTTCGTATGATAGAATAATATTTGCTGGAGAGCGATTTCCCAGTGACTGGGATTTAACAAAATGTAAATCACTCTCGATCTCATCTATTATGGACTAGACTCTCTAAGTTTACGTATCAACAATGTTTTGACCTCTTGGACCCCATGTTCTGCAGCCCCATTACTCGGACGGTGGTAGGCTGCGGAGTGAACTAAATGGATGCCTTGATTCTCACACCACATTGTAAAATGTCATGAGCAGAAAGGCTACTGTAGTATATCCGATACTGTAGTATGAGGATTGCCTAAAACACCAAATATTCTTTTGAGTTGTTTTATGGTTTCTTGAGCGGAAGTATTATGTATCATTTTAATCTGTGTCCACCTGGAGAAATTGTCTATTAAAAGCAAAAATGTATGTCCCGCAAAGTCGAAAAAGTCAGTATGTACTCTTTCAAATGGAGTTAAATTTTTTGGCGAGGGTGCTAAGTCATGTTTGGCACTTGATTGCCTAACTCTTGACATACCATACAATTATTTATGTATGCTCTAATTTGTGACTACATATTTGGCCACCAGTATTTAAATTTCAAAATGGATGGAATCTGATTGACTCCCAAGTGGTTTTTATGAGTCAGAAGTAACAACAAAGGCCTTAGATCAACTTGTATTACTAGTTTTGTATCCAAAAACAATCATTCCGCATCGAAAACTGGGCTATTCTTCTGAAACACTCTTTAAATACTTCCGATTGTATTTCTGTATGTATCCTTTAGGTAATGTCCGGGGCCATCCCTGTTTGATCCATTCACAGATTCGACTTAATGTTTCAGCCTCTAATAGTGAATACTGTAATTGTATTTACAAAGTACATACTGTATTCCATTAATGGCTAGTACATACTGTTTAGATTGTAAACTTTCCCCTGATTCTTCATCCATGGGAAGTCTAGAAAGACAGTCGGCTACAGGAACGTTCTTGTGATAGACAATAGAGTAATTATAACCGGAAAGAAATAGTGCCCATCTCACCAACCGTGGGTGCGCAGAAGAAGGAATGGCCTTGTCTTCCTTAAAAATCAGACTAACTGGTGTCGAATCAGTTAAGACCGTGAATTGATGTCGGTACAGATACTTATGAAACTTCCTGACACTAAAAATGAAGGCCAAAGCTTATTTTTCAAAATACGAGTATGAGACCTCGGCTTTCGAGAGAGTTGCAGACGCACATGCTATAGTAAGGAGCCGACCCTCCACGGATCGAATACAAAGTTGAGCCCCGATACCATATGGACTTGCATCAGTAATTAACACCACATCCAATATTGGGTTAAATATATGTAATTTATTACACTATGTAACCAGTCCTTTAATATTATCGAACGCCTTTTGATGTTTCTCTTCCCATGACCAAGGTACTTCTTTAGGCAGTAACTGTGCTAGTGTATGTTGATGAGTTGCTAGATGAGCTACATGTTTCTGGTAAAAATTCGCCATCCCTAAGAAAGACTTTAGTTTACTTACATTATCCGGAGGAGGACAATCTTGAATTGCCTTTAGATGTTTATACGTGGGAATCACACCTTGAGCGGATATCTTGTTACCTAGATACTCCACCTCGTTCAAAAAGAATTGACATTTGGACATTTTTACCTTCAGATTTAGTTGTTGAAATGCCTCTAATACCTTACAGGTGTTGTTATAACATTCATCAATTCCCTTGCCTCCGATGATCACATCGTCAAGGAATGCTTGCGCAAATGGGAATTTAAGTAATACAGTGTCCATAAACCTTTGAAATATGAACGGACTTGATGATAGCCCGAATGATAATCTCTGGTTCTGAAACAATCCCCAAGATGTATTAATTACAACAACTTTTTCGTTTCCTCATTCAACTCTAATTGCAGATACGCCTGATTGAGATGCAGAATTATGAAAGTATCTGCTCCTTGTAATTTTGAAAGTATGTCAGCTAATACTGGTAAAGGGTAAGACATGGTTTTTACACATTTGTTAACCATAAATTTATACTCAGCGCAAATCCTCACTTCTATTCCATTATTTTTTGGGATGCAACAATGGGAGTAGCCCAATCTGAATAAGTTACGGGCGATAATATTTTCTGCTCTACTAATTTATCAAGACTTTTTGCTTGACTTTGTCTTCTAAGCTATATGGTATTTTTTAATATTTACGAAATATCGGAGTTACGTTTGCTTCGAAATCAATGTTCACCTTATAACCTTTGACA
The DNA here is from genome assembly GCA_022664845.1 of Lepisma saccharinum. Lineage (NCBI taxonomy): Eukaryota > Metazoa > Arthropoda > Insecta > Zygentoma > Lepismatidae > Lepisma > Lepisma saccharinum. The sequence continues at coordinate 44,963 of JAGDQP010000240.1, forward strand.
GGTTTACTAATAGCATTCATAAAAACATCTACAAACTCTGTAACTAGATTTTGCCTTAACCTGTGACTCTCCATAGATGATGAGACGGATGGCAAAAGTGCCTGACTTTCTATTGATTGTGGAAAAAAATCATTACTTTTGTTAAACATTGATTTCCAATTTGGCCAAAGCAATCTGAGTGGTTCTTCCCAAAAGAGTGTTTTTTAAAATACCATCCACAATATAAAATGTTAAAACTAACCTTGTTTGCATTACACTTGCCTTGAAATTTACTACTCCCCCAGTTTGTAGTAAATTTCCTTTAGCAGCCCTTAGTTTAATTTGAATAGGAATTATTAGTTCGTTTAGCTTTAACCTATAGTAAGTATGCAAATGCATTACGTTGACGCAACTTCCTGTATCAATCTCCATATTAATTGCCACACCATTAATCTCTACTGATTGAAGGTATGGTTCCTCCGAATCCGCAATTACATTACTAACTGATATAGAATTCTCTTGTAAAAATCCCTTGCATGTCGACATATTCCAATGTATACTACTAGAAGTCATTATCTAGTAACCTTCTTTTAATGAATCGATCAATTTCTTCCAAAAAATACTCCACTGACCAGCCTCGGTCGCCAAAGGAATCATAAATTACTGACTGATTCTGACAAAGATTGTCTTTGTTTAAACGTTTAATCAACAACTATTACGTAAAATAATTGTATTGCTATCAAAATTTAATATTTATGCCCTCTTGTTTACCTGTATATCTATATTGTATGACTTAGTGCTGTATTGACACCATGTTGTTCGTAGAACATTAATAAATATTGCATTACTTTATTATTACCACAACAAATGTAGTGATATTTCACGTTACTAATAAACGGCTAGATAAAAACTTAAAATTAATAATTCATGTATACTGAGAAACATCGATTTGCAGGTGATAATAGTAGTACAATCACGATATTTTGATGATCCTCTGAATCTAGACAAAGTGACAGTAATCCTGGTGCAAAACTAGGAGTTTTATTGTAGTTGCATTTGCTATGAAGATTTATTTTCGAGAAATTATGTGAAATGAAGAATAAACCTCCACAACTCCGGGCTTAAGGTCATTCTGTAACGAATATGATGTCTGTGTTACTACATTCAATTCCTGACTTCTAGAAGTATCTTATTGACGAACGGTTTTCGGACATCTAAACCCGAATTCCAGCATTTTTCGCAAAGGACCATGTTTGAAGAGATGGAGTGTGATTCAGGACCATGATTTTTTTTGCGTTCATACACTCGGTTCGTAGGTATTACAAATTTTTTTAGAATTTTATTCAATTCCTTCACCCCATGAACTTTGTTAAATATCAATTTTTGCACAATTTGTTACTGATTTTCAGCCTAATTAATTATTGGAATATAGAAATTAAATTTTCAGAAAAGTTTATTCCATATGTTCAAAGTACACTTCAAGAGCTACCCAACAGTTTTTGATTAAGCTCTCTAGCTCTTCTGGTTTTTTAGATATTCAGGTTTCCGTGCATGTCTACGGGAGTAAAAAACGCCACCCGCCATTTTGAAAATATGGTCGCCTCGCGAGAAATAAGGCCATAACATTTCTTTCAAAGGAGGTTCTGATATGTTCAGGTATGTAGAAACCCACATACGAAAAATATTTTTTTCCCTCTAAAATTCTGATATAACCAGTTTTTCTAAAATTGGATGATTTGTCATGGAATAACCCAATTACGTATGTTTTAGTTTCTGGCATAGCGTGTGAAGAGAAATGCTATTAACATTTCATGCTAATAATTTTCATAAAGAAATTGTCATCAATAAGAAAAGCTGTTTTAACAAAGTTAATTGTTATATTGATTTTACTTGTATAAAATATACAATGTAGATTTAAACCTAGAAAAAGCATCCACACACAGGCTTGTTCTGTTCGAAGACAACTGAATATACGGAAATGAATATCATTAATTACGCAAACAGTAAATTTGTTTTACTATTACTAACCTAAACCAATTTAATCGTCCTTATCTAAAATCACTAATGTATAAAATGGTCCACTTAGCGTGACCTAATCTGCTGATGTTTTAAGAACACAAATCTTGGCAACATTTCTCTAACTGTAAAAGTAGCTCGCGGTTAAAACCTTTGCGTTCTAAACCAATACTAGACGAACGTGGGTTCCAGACCTGGGCAGGTCAAGTATTTTCCTACTAGTTAATAAGACAATAGTAACTTCTCTTCCTCAGATGACAAAAGTATAGAAGTTGCAATCAAGAGAGAGGGAGAGAGAGAGACAGAATAAAGCATTTCAGACCCCTGAAAAGAACTTATGTCTTCTCTACTGAAGAACAGTGTAGTATCTTAGTGACTCATCGTTCGTGGGGTTCATGAACTTTGGGGATAGTGAATTTGCTGTCTGGCACCTTGATCCGACTTTGGTTCTAACAGCATTTACTAAATTTGTATTTAACGTTCACATATAATATACCGACATTCTGTCAACGCCCACCACATCTCTGATGTTTCATTTTAAATATAGTAATTGCTTATGTCCTGAAATGAGTGTATGAATGAATACATGTAAAACTATTATTATTTTATCTAATTATTCATGTTTCGAGGAATATATCATTACATTAAAAAAAATCAGAACGGGATTCGAACCTAGGACCTCACGATTAGAAGCCAAGCGCTCTACCACTTTTTTTTTTAAATATATTTATTGATTGTGAAATAGATTACACAATAGAAGTTTGTTGATACATGAAAGGATCCTAGAACATTATATCAAAGACATTAAGAATGCAGTACATAATTGACAAAGAAAATTAAATCATAAATCTTATAAAAAAAAAAGCAAACTTCGAGGGGAGAAAAAAAAGAGACTCCCAGTCAGCGCTGTGAAAGAAGAAAAAAAACATCAAACGCTGGCAATCGAAAAGAAAAATTATATTGGGAGACTAGCACAACTAACAGACGAAAAACAAAAGGTTACTCTCCTGTGTGTGAGGTTTCTCAATCAATCCCTACCTAAAGGTTCTCTCTCCTGTGTGCGTTAGTAGACAGCACGGATATAGTTAGCAAAAGATTTCCGGCGGAGAGCGGGGGGAATTCCCTCGTATCTTAACAACACTTGAAACATATATTCGTCGAGTTGCATTTGTCTGCGTTCTTTTATCAGTATGTGCAAAGTTTGGGCCGTAAACCAGACCAAGAATTTACGACGTGTGGGTGGAAAATATTGAAATTCTGGATAGAGAAGAAAAGTGTAGTATGGTTTATTTTGATAGGATTCACGAGTAATCCTTTCTACTATTGCAATGTATTT
>JAGDQP010000240.1:58091-81123 GCA_022664845.1 Lepisma saccharinum
GACTTGAATAAAATTAAGGAAAAATAAATAGTGAGATACAGCACCCATTAAGTGGACAACATCCCTTTTTCTAGTTTTGAGGGTTGCTTTACTCTACACAATGTAATTCACTTTTGAGGGTTGTATCCTTTCTGCAGGATATCCACTTTTAAGGGCATAGCTGTTAAAATACCCGTTTATTGCGGCGAACTCATGAAAGGAGAATGCTTTCTCTCGAAGTCCTAACACACGGCCTTGTTGAAATTGTACAAATGCATGTCGTTGTTGTTTTTTTTTAGACATTCTATACATTTGCGTCACACGTAACCACAGGCTCTCACAGTGGCACTAAGGTCGCGGCGTGCTTTGCTTGCGCCTTCTATGAGTAGCCAATAGAAATTCGTGTTATACGTAAAACACTACTTAAACAGGTGGATCAATTGGCTACTAAACCAAATCGCAAGCAAAGCAAGTAGCGCACGGTTGCATGAAAAGCCTAACGCTAATGAATAGCTCCACGCGTGTCTTCTAGAACAATTAATTCCGCAGGCACTGTGGCGTTGCCTACAATCCTGTGACTTGTTATCTTGTTACACGCGAGTGAGCGAATTCTTATTAACGTCCTAAACAAGCCGGTGAGCTTCTAACGACGAGACCTACAGTTTTTGGTAAAGTGAGCTCCGAACCACTACGTTCAATGGACCCAGGTGGGATTTGAACCCGTGACCACGCGTACAGAAAGCGAGCGCTATAATATCTCGGCCAACCCGAGATCCTTGCTGCTTGTATCAATATAATACATCATATAGAGTAATCTACTCTCTCACTTGTCAGTATCATTCACCTAGCATTGCTCTTTCTTGCTGTGGAGATTAGATTTTCAGTCAGTGTAGGAAAGGGCGCTGTGTAGTAAGTCTTAAAATTTAGGAGATGTACCTATCTTCTCCAAGTTGACTTGTTCTACTCAAAGTACGTTCATTTTGCAGCTTTTTTTATTATGTGTGAAACTGCTATATTCACCCTGTACTACCAAAGACCCCGTAGCCAAAGGAATATTACTGTAGTGCGACAACTGTCCCTAAAATTTCCTCAGCGCAGCCTGATTTTTAAACGGTTAATTTGAGATTCAGTGGACGTCGCTCCACTCTCTCTCTCTCTCTCTCTCTCTCTCTCCTAACATTACGCTGGGTCTTATTTAAAGAATTGTGGCTGGCCAAGTGCCCTAGAAGCAACAATAATAATTCAGCTTTAATTTTCCGATTCAGCTTTACTTTCTTTTGTCTGTCTTATGTCTGTCCCTTGTAGTATCAGAAAGGTTGCAATACATTCTCCAAATGACCTGTCTCTTGCATATATACCAGGTGTATGCATAAGTAGTTTCCGGTTTACCTAAGAGATGGCGCCAGCGAAAAGTACGCAGCGTATTCATTTGACACATACGTCATTTTGTTCGTCTGACATTAAACTACAAACATATACAAGTTGAGTCCGCCAAACACTAGCGTCTTTGTTTTATCGTTCAGTGATCATGTCGAAGTTTGTGCCTGAAAAAGAACATTTGCGGCACGCATTGCTTTTCTTATTTAATCAAAAGGCTGTTGAAAGTCATCGTGTGCTGGTAGAAATATATGGTGAACACGCTCCATCGATTAGAACATGTGTGACATGGTTTCGACAATTTAAAAGTGGTGATTTCAGTGTGAAAGAAAATGCGCGCTCTGGTAGACCACAAAAGTGCGAAAACGAGCAATTGCAGGTGTTATTGGAGGATGACCCAACTCAAAGTCAACAGCAATTGGCAAAAGCATTAAATGTGTCACAAGAAACAATGAGCAGACGTTTACGAGCAATGGGGAGATCAATAAACTGGGTAAATGGGTCCCACACGATTTCAATGAACGTCAAATGGAAAATCCCAAAGTCACTTGTGAAATGCTGCTTCAACTCCACGAAAGAAAATCCTTTTTGTATCGAATTGTGACGGGTGACGAAAAATGGATTTATTTTGAAAACCCGAAGCGGAAAAAATCGTGGCTTTCACCTGGCGAAGCCGGTCCTTCAACACCAAGGCCAAATCGCTTCGACAAGAAGACCATGCTTTGTGTCTGGTGGGACTAGAGCGGTATTGTGTATTATGAACTCTTGAAGTCCGGCGAAACCGTTAATGCACAACGTTATCGCCAACAAATGATTAATTTAAATCACGCATTGATCGAAAGACGACCGGAATGGGCCCGAAGACATGGCAAAGTGATTGTGTTACACAACAATGCGCTGTCTCACACAGCAAAACCAGTGAAATATGCCTTGAAATCGCTTGGATGGGACATCTTTCGCACCCGCCGTACTCCTCAGACCTGGCGTCATCTGACTATCACCTTTTCGCATCAATGGGGCACGCGCTCGCAGAGCAGCACTTCAGCAATTTCGAAGCTGTTGGAAAATGGCTCGACGAATGGTTTGCCGCAAAAGACAAGCAGTTTTTCTGGCATGGTATGCATCAATTCCCTGAAAGATGGGCGAAATGTGTAGAAGCCGATGGCCAATATTTTGAATAAAACAAAATTAATTTCCCTTGAAAATTACGTGTTTTCTTTACCACAAAAACCGGCAAAAACTTATGCATACACCTGGTACAAGGGGAGGCTGATAAGTTCGCGGCCTAAGGCATTAAATAAAAGAAAACTTGCAATTAAAATATGTATTTCTCAATATGATTTCCCTCGAGTGAAATGCATTTCTCACATCGGGCACACAGTGCTTTAATACCGCCGAAAAAAATATACTTTTTCTTTGCTTCCAAAATGGCTTTCTACGGCCGCCTTGATTTCGTTCTCATCTTCAAATCTCCAGCCTCGAAACTCCTTTTTCAGATTGGTAAAAAGATAATAGTCTCTTGGTGTTAGGTCTGGGCTGTACGTTGGGTGGTCTATAAATCCTATATCGTTTAAGGCCTGTTTTGAAACTCGCGTTGTGTGAATCGGCACGTTGTCCTACAGAAACAGCGCTCCGCGGCTGAGTTTCCCACGTCGCTTCTGTAAGACTTCCTCACGAACCTAAGCCAATAAATTTGTGTAATATTGACCATTCATCATCGTCTCCATTGGCAGATAACCAATCAACAAAACCCCTTCGCTGTCTCAAAAAACAATCGCCATAAGCTTCGAAGCCGACTTTTCCACCTTGAATTTTTTGGTGGCCTTTCTTTTTTTAAATCCACTGCACAGACTTCTGTTTCGACTCATTGGCAAATCCAAATCTCATCTACAGTTAAGATTCGGGCGCAAATTTAGTCGAGATTGTCTCTGGCTAATTCCAAAACTCTTTACAACTCTCTAGTCGTCGTTGTTTGTCGAGTGGCGTGAGCATTTTCGGTGCCCAGCGCGCGCTATTTTTTTTTTTTTTTTTTTTTTTCATGTTTAAATGTTCGTGCAAAATTCCTCCGACCCGTTCTTTACTAATCTGCAATTCTTCCGTTATCTGCCACAATTTTATTTTTCGGTCGGCCAAAACTAATTTTTCGACTTTTGCGATATTTTCTTCAGTGACCGCCGCCACATGACGCCCTGAGCGGGGGTCATCTTCACAGCTCTCTCTCCTTTGTTGAAATAAGCGGATCCATTTTTTGACCGTGGTATACGAAGGCCCAGAATTCTTTAGGACCTTCAAAAATTTCTTTAGGCGAACTTATCAGCCGCCCCTCGTGTATATACGTATAAAGATACTCTCATTTTATTTTGTTTATTCATTATATTTTTTATTTATCTGACTGCGTGGTTGAATGAAGAAAAACTTATTGACCTTAACTCCGCCATAATAAATAAGGCTAAATAAACAAATACATTATATTCCTACTCCTCGAGCGGGCAGGATATGTTGTGCCTTAGACCCTTGTTTCACGCTACTCATTAGGTTTTCCACCCTTCACAGGGTTATATCATGAGGAATGTATTAAAGTACATTCATTGTCATATTCAGAAGGCTTCATAGACCGACATTCCCAATGCAAAATCAAAATAGACACAAAAAATGCTTTGGAACCTGATTTGCAGTTTTATTTGGTTATATTCAGGTCATCTCATTTTTTATTATTGTTATTAACAATAGGAAACTCAAGCAGCTTTAAAGTTTTCTTCGTTCTTCCAATTTGATCAAATGTATATCGATGAACAACTCTACCTGTAGCACATTTAGTACTTCTTATTGCATACTAAGGTAATTTCTAATCAAAGTGAAAAATCAAGTTAAACTAACCTAAAAATGTGAATATATTTGACTAAAGCAAAATAAATGTTCGTAAATCTAAATACATATTTTTAAATTTTAAACCTGAATTACTTCAGCCTTCTTTGTAAGGTAGTTTAATTTGCAATTTACAAAAGAAAAACTAAAAATGTCCATTTTTTATTTACTTTGAGATTTTTTTTTTTTAATTCTTGATATCCATACTCAATTAGCTTCGTAATTTACATATTTATCTTCTTACATTTTCCCATTGTGATGCGTACATATGCATACATTGTATGTAATGTGCATGAGTGTGTATGTGTTTAGGGTGGGAGATAAAAGAAAGAGAGGATGAATATGCGAGTGAGTGTTAATGACAGCAATGAGTCCTTCAATACACAAAACTTTAATAATCTCGTTGTTAATAATTTCCTTCAGTTGCAGCTGTAATTTCGACCCCAACCAATTGTTTGGTTTATTTATTACAAAGGAAGAGAATTGAAATGTTTTAAAAAATTGATGTGAAGATTGAATATTGTGATCTTTCAATTATCTTTGAATTTGATTGTATCTTTCTGTTCTGCCTGGGTAGTTTATAATAACTTGTATCAATATTCATAATTTATATTCACGATGATCATTTAGAAATTTCACCTGAATTTTGTAGAATAAGACTAGATAACACTATAAACATAAACGGTCTCAAAGATAAAGCTATAAATTTATTCTATTAAGCATGCTTTTCCTATTATAGCATTACTTGCTTGTTATGATCATAATTCAAGCAATGCAGTATGGAACAAATGGTAAACTAAAAAAATGTTTATTGGATGTGTTTCGCTTCTCATTGAACATTTGATTTATCTTACTATAAATCCCAGATGTGCAGTGCGCATATGTGTAAATTAAACTACCTATAGACAATAAATTAGAGTTATGTATTTGGTTGAAGTCTATATTGATTGAAAGGTCATAAATATAGTAGAACCACGGTAATCCGACCTCCGATGATTCGACTCCTCGCATAATCCGAATCCGACGGAGGTTCAAGAATGTCGACGTATATCTGTACTTGTCCTTAAAATCCTACGTACTTTGTTGAGTAGGTTAGATGGTGACACTCGACCAGTGCGTTCTGATGTTTTGCTTTAAGAGTGTTTGTTGTTTAAGCAGTTACTGTTTACAAAGTGGACAGTTCGTTTCTGCTAAAAATAGACTTTCAGTAGTATAGTGTACACGCCCCATTATGGCAATAAAAAACGACGTCACGATGAGCTTGAAGGACTTTAATGTATTAAATATTTACGCTCCTCTGATAATCCGACCTTCCGTGCGTTCCGGCTATACCCTCAGTCCCATAGGTAACGAATTAACGAGGTATACTGCAAAACGCTTTAAAGTATTATATGTATCACGCGTTGAAATATAAAATTCTTGATGTAAAAGATGAAATCGCATCAGCAAGGAACATACAGTAGCTTTAGAATATAAGAAAACGAGACTTTACCTTTGGAAATTGGATGTATAATTGAAAAGTCGAAGAAAATTTTCTATGTATTGCCATGAAATGGTATTTCACAATATGTTGGAACTGTTTGCTTTTGTGCTCAATTTGTAGAGGAGAAAATTAGCTTTTTAGTTTAGAAGAGTTGGCGAAATTGAAGCCTTCACATTATAAGACAGAAAGTTTTGAGTTGGAGTCGGATTTTACCATTTATGCACAGTTTATACAATGGACAAAATTTTTCCGAACAAGAAATTCAGAGTGAGCCTTTCGTGCTCGGTGGCATTCGATGGACAATTTACTGAGCATTTCAGTGAGCGCTTACCGTGTCGAATGCACCTATTACCGCGCAGAAGAAGGAAGAATGAGTTTAGAACTTTCACAGCGCATGTCCTTCATTTTATTAATAAAACAATTTTCGTATATTAATTCAGTACTTTTTATTTAATTAGAACCCTATGATCGTTTCGTAAGCCTTCTTGTTATCGTCTCGTAATCTAACATCAAACAAAATTCCCTGACGATGTAAGCAGGAAGGCTTACAAAACGATCGCCTGGTTCTAATCAAATAAAAAAAAACATCGAAAGGAGTTTTGTCAATAAAGTATATCGTCTTTTTAAGATGTTGGAATTAGCATGCATATCTGGGAGATAACATTTGCCTCTGAGTTAGAAAAGGTATTGAATTTTGTGTTTCATCATGTATCGAGTGTGAATTATATCGGGTTATATCGTTTGTGTAATGTCTGCAAACGTTATTTAGCTCTTCTTTTTAGTAAGAATTTTTCACCTCTCTTTATCTTTCAGAGTTCCTCAAGTACAAAATGGATAAGTCCATGATCAGCTCAGGACAGCCTGGATCTGGAGGATTGGAACCTGGAGTAAGCGGTCTGTTGTGGGTCCATCTGTTGGCTGGAAGAGGACTCAAATCAACCACACGCTCGGAACATTACAGGGATCTGTATTGTGTGTTGGAGTGTGATAGGGTACATAAAGCTCGAACTGTAGTCAGGACGGGGGACCTCATATTTGATTGGGACGAAACATTTGAGTTGGATCTCATAAATAATCATGAGCTTGACTTCTTGATATACTCGTGGGATCCTCAGTATCGTCACAAACTATGTTACAAGGGTTCCATACATTTAGTGTCATTGTTGCGAGAATCTCCGATGCATCAATTAGCGTTAAAAATCGAGCCTCGAGGGACACTATACCTCAAGTTACGGTATACAGACCCACGTCAAACATTCCTACGGACACCTAATCCAAGAAAGAGTGCCCTGTTTGGTGTGGACCTGGAAACTGTAGTGGGGAGGGAAGGGGTTACTGGTGGGGTACCCGGTGGTGTGGCTACAAGTGTGACCGCAGCGACACCATCTCTCTCTGTGCCCATTCTTGTGAAACGGTGTGTGGAGGAAGTGGAAAGGCGAGGCCTAGACATTATAGGATTATATCGTCTGTGTGGTTCGGCCACGAAGAAGCGAGCACTGCGGGAAGCGTTCGAGAGGAACCCTAGGACTGTTGATCTCTCGCCCGATAATGTGCCAGATATTAATGTTATCACAGGTGTGTTACATTCTACATTTAGACTACTAAACAGGTGGAATCATTATAAAAAGTGTATTTGTAATTTATTTTTATCTCTTTAATTAATTTTAATTGTCACTGTTAAACTCAACTATATGCAGGTGAAATAGATTTTAATTGCGTCTTCTTGTAGAAATAAGTAGAGTAATTAAATATATTTAGCGTTATTCTGGCGAGGACGACACCAAAATCACACATACAAAAAACGCTTACACTTCTCTCTACCTAATATTTTCTCTTGTATTACGTATTGCACTTATTACCTAGTTGCATGGTGTAGTGGGAAGCATCACTAACAACGAATCGGCACTGGAAAGATTGACTGGGGTCAAACTCTACTTCTACCGTGTGTTTTTTTGGATTCCTAATAACCCTTGAGACTTCTTCCTATACCACTATGATGCTAAAATAACGTGCACGAAAAACTTAAATTGTGCTCTGGCACTCCCCAATTTTCCCTCTAAACCCCCAGTTTTGAAGTCCTGGTAAAATCCCTGGGACCAGCCGTCTTCACATATGTTTATTGTAAAATGTATTACGCGCATGTTACTCTGAAAACAAAATAGAATTCATGGTCGTCTTCTTTTTCGTCTGGGAAGTTTTCTTTGCTATGGGATTCTAGATAGATGTAAGATTCAAGGTCAACATAGTTTAGAAATGCAAATAAATAAATACGTCTTTCATGTTCACACCTTAATTATTTCTACAGTTTGTCGCTTTCTATAGGTGGTCAGAGGTTTTAGTTCACTGGTCACGGGGTTCTGGTTTCGAATCCCCGCTGGGAAATACAGGGTTACCACCTTTCTGTTCAAGAAAATTTGGACAGGCTATCATCCGGGGGTATGAAGATTCGGGGAATATCCATCGGGAGATTCGGGGAATATCCATCGGGAGAAAATTACAATTTAAGCTCTTTAGTGCCATCCCGGACTTTTTCTAAAGTTAAAAATTATGGTACTATAGATTTAGCTCAAAAAAATTGTGTTTTATCTTATTAATTATTTAACCAAGACCTTTCAGTCATATTTCAAAAATTCTCCTGCACCTCGTTAATAAGAAAGGCCGTTCCGGGAATATAATCTTTGGAAAACTTTACAATTTAAGCCATAAAAATTGGCGTTGAGAACATATGAAGCTTCATGAGAAAATTTAAAAATTATTTTGAATTCAGCTTGTAATTTTAATAATTAACTTACGTGAGACGTCTTTCTTATACATATAAACTGATAAGTAATACTGAAAGCGATTGTGTCTTTTCAAAGTAAAAATAGAATTCATGGTCGTTTTCTTTTTTTTCTGGGAAGTTTTGGTTGCTATGGGATTCGAGATTAATGTAAGATTCAAGGTCAACATAGTTTAGGAATGCAAATAAATTGTGTCTTTTCAGAGGCAGCTAATTAATATCCCAAAATAAAATGTTTCTCGACAACTCTATAGATATAGGCGCCATCTTGTACTGAATCTTCCGTGAACTGAAGAACATACATAGTAGGAGGAATTAGTTTGCAAAGATATGTTTTACAATCATGTGTTAACACTGAAGGACTAAAGAAATAAAATAATAATATAAAAGTCATAGTGGAATAATAAGTGTAGTTTTATACCTGTGCAATGAAATCTATCAACTAATAAAATATACTTTGTGCGTCAATTCTGAAGAGTGAAAATCGGTACAAGCTGCATCCTGCCGAACATTCCATCGGGACGCGGAACAACGAACCAAAAATCAGGACAGGTGGCAACCCTGGGGGCATAATGTATGAGGCATTTTAAAATTTGAATCGAGACGAGCCAATGTCGTTAGATAGTAAAGTGACCAGAAAATGTAAAGAGTATTTCTACTTGAAATTGAACAATTTACATTGTTCTGGTACCACTTTCAATTATTCCTCTCAATCCACATTAATACAATACACTTTCATCTATTTATTGAGTTATTTAGACTTCGAATAGAGTTCCTCCTCTACTCTTGCCTTCCCTATTTTTCTAAGTCAGCATTACGTTGTCTTCCGAGAGGATGCTTTCCAACTTTTAACAAAACTTTTGAGATCGCTTAGTCTGTTTAACTATTCCACATGCATGAAACATTGTATATAACAACACTTATAGTCTGTTTAACTAGTCATCATTTATGAAACCCTTTCCTTAGATTTTCTCTAAAGTGTGTGTTTTGTTTAACTTATTTTACATTACGATCTTATTATTGTTATACTCCTTGTAATACTACTGTTACATATGTCCAGACCAGACATTATTTATGACACTTAATAGTCCTTTATGAATTTGTCTAGTGCGCAATGTCAATAACTCAATATTGAAATTCTTATGTGGAGATTCCTCTGTACGCTGGACTCCCTCAATCATAAACTTGGCTTAAACACAATCCTTGTGTACAGCTTCGATTGTGATTTTCCTGTTTGAATTTATTTTAAGACCTTCTTACATCTTAGGCTCAGGCCGGAATAGGGTAGGGGACAGGATGTTGGAAGGTAGATGCCCAAATCTTATTTTGTAAGTAACATCCCAGCATTAGCTTGGTATGACAGGAAAAATTTCAGTCAGGATGGTCGGCCGCTGAGATAGATCTCAGAATCTCCCGAATGCTAAGCCAACTCCCTACCACTAGGCGACGGCCGCTATGTATGATTTCCCAAGATGACACATCTTAAGTCACTATTTGTTGAGATATTACGCCATTTGCAACTAGTGTCGCATCCAGGATTTTGGTGATGGGGAGCAGGTTGAATAAACCAGGCACATTTTCAATATCTTCCCGCTTACTGATGTTTTAAGTATAAATTTTATAACATTTCCCTTCATATTGGTAAGTTTTGTCGCAAAAGATGATAGCGGTATCCCCAAAAATTCATATCTATAGATAAATTAGATTTGTTCGGAAATAAATCGAAACGTTTGCTGAGCTAAATTGTTGAAATAATGCTATAAAAATAATAAAAACTTTTAGACATATTTTTCTTTAACAATTCGTGCCAAAAAGTAAAAAATAATGTTGTTTATGCATGACTAAAAAGTAAAGTATGGGGCGCTCTCGTATATAAATTATATATATTCTCAAATATAAAGAATTTATAACGCTTTATGAATTCTTGAATTGGTGTTTTCTTTTAATAAGAAAAGTAGCTCTTCAAAAAGTTTTTTAATTATTTTGTTCACGTTACTTCGGTGTCCGGAAACTTTTTCTCAAGTTAATGTTTTGTTATCCCAATCCTAAAGTGTTCTGGAACCAGTCAAGCCCTATATCGTTGCAGGCTAGTATTAATTTTAGGATAAAGAAGTTCATATTTAAAAATATATTAAAATATGCTTTTAAAATATATAATTATTTAGAAATATATGACAGTAGCGATTGAATATTGTATTGTTATCCAACTTACGTCGCTGTGCAAATTTTCATCATTCTATGACGTCCGGAAATGAGTTAAATTAACGTTGCATGATTTGAGGACACCACGAACCATTGTGAACTAAAGAAAAGAATGTAAAAATAAAGAATTTCTCCTTGAGTAGGGGGTGCCTCTTTGGATCCCCCGCTGTTTGCGGTATGCTTCGCTACGTCTGACTGCCTCTGGCTCCAAAATTGTGCATGTTTCGACATTTCTTCAAAGGAACTTTCACTCTGCGGAATTCGTCCTTTAATTTATAACCATCAGTTGAAATTGACTTGTTTCCTAGCATCTCATGCTAGGATGTCACTTGAAATATGTATCTCACCTCACAGTCGGTAGAGTCTTACTTACCATATATTGTTAGTGGAAAGCAACAATCTTTAAGGCCTATAATAAACTAGGGAGCTTCCGATCCAGAGTAATACCTGTTGAAGAAATAAATTAGATTTTTTCTCGGCACCACCCGTATTTCTCTATTACAAGCAGTTTGACATTGTGTAGAATAAAAGGGGGTGACACTGCCCCCTGAGGTATATCTAGTCAACTTTCGTCACTAAATGCTTAACTAACTAATTCAATTATCCTTCAACTCAGATATCTTCTACTAGCATAATATTTACAACACAAAACTTAATTAACATTGCATAACACATACAAGAACGTATAAAGTTACTTTAAATTTATTTTGATCGAAATATGAGTACGGCATCAACAAATAATCCTTTCATTAATATCTTTAGTACGCTCGAAATGTTGCATGCTTTCAATGAAATAGTCTTCACTTACATTTTGGCGAAGAAGCGGAGTGTCGAACAGGTATAATGTTAAATAATATCCTTTACTTATATTATGTTATCTTTTTCTTGTCTTTACTGAAATACTTCATATATTAAAAAGTTTTACACAAAGATGGTGTCATGTCAGAAGGGCCCGGAAAAAAGGGCAAGGACAGAAAGACCCGAGTCAAGAAGGCCCCGCGTCAGTTAACCTTGTCTATGATTTATGCAAAGTCTAGAATGGAGTTCTTTCATTATTCTTGGTTAACAATGTGTTGATCAAAAAGAAATAGAAGCTGAGCGTAGTGAAAATGTCGTGCAAAGTTAACATCATGTACAACTTATAAATAAGACGTAGGAAACTAATTTAAATTTACAACTTGACTATCTTTTGCTTTCAATTAACATTATGTTAAACGATTTTACAATACCGTCATTTTTCCCTCACAATACACTAAAGCCCAATTGTGCCGGTATGTATGTTCTGGCGGACATGCATCAACTGAAAAAAAAAGGAAATTTTCGAGATATTTTAGATCTTTAAGATATAAGAGTAATAAATAGTGGAAACTTCGGGGGAATTGTGATGCGGGTGCCAAAACGGGAAAAAAGGGAATTTTGGGGGAAATTTTAGAACTGAGAATTATGTTAATACGTAGTGGGGAGTTGTGATGTAAGTGCATGTGTTTTGTTTACATTGATATAATAATATGACATCCTAAATATGCATATTATCTATACAAATAGCCTGTAAAATGTGGCAATATAGTATCAGGCAATATATGTGTGTGCTATTTTTCTTAGCTAAACTTAATATATGTGAAATATGTAATCACGGTCATATGATAGTTTAAAAGAAGAATAAAAATGACTACGTATTACACTAACATTTCAAAGTTCTGAAATTCCTTTCAAAAATTCCCTTTACCCGTCTGTAACCTCCAGCTCAATTTTCCTAAATTTTTAGCTAAAATTCTAAAGTTTCTTCCCATAAATTAATATTTTCCCGTTCTGGCACTCCCACCACAAGACCTCGTAAGTTTTCACTACATACTTATCCAAATATTTCAACGTTTTAGAATTCCCTTTTCCCCGTTTTGACACCCCAACCTAAACTCCCGTAAGTTTTCGCTATTCATTAGCCTAATATCTCAAAGTTAGAAAATTCCGTCCGAAAATTCCCTTTTTCCGTTCTGGCACCCTACCTCAACTCTCGTAAGTTTTCACTACATATTAGCCTAATATCTCAAATTCCTTTTCCCGTTCTGGGACCTCCACAACCACGCTTCTGACTTTCCACTAACTATTTCCTTAATTTGTGAAAGTTCTAAATTTCCCTCCCTAATTTTCATGTTTTTCCGCTCTGCCATCCCCAACACAACTCAATATCCCAGTTCTGAAATGCCCTCCCTTTTTTTCCTGGCACCCCAACACAACTCCCAAAAGTTTCCACTCCGTATTACCCTAATATCTCAAAGTTCCAGTCCCGATAAACATAAGAATGATTCCAATTAGAACTTTTGGTTTGCATATAGTTATTTTCTTAAGATTTTTGAGCCGGTTGTGGGGCTTTTTCACTTGGGCCATTTTGACTCGGGCCCATTTGAAAGGGGACTGTTTTGACGCGGGGCCGTTTTTACTCGAACCCTTCTGAGCTGGGGCCGTTTTGACTCGGGCCCTTTTGACATGGGGCCGTTTTGACTCGGGCCCTTTTGACGTGGGGCCGTTTTGACTCGAGCCTTTCTGTCCTCGCCCTTTTGTCCGGGCCCTTCTGACATGGAACCTACAGAGATAGAAGGATATTTTCTAAAAGTATTATCTTAGAAAAGTATTTCGATGTATTATCTTACAATAACGCTGTTTAAGATTTAATAGCCATATAACTAGCAGTTTAATATCAGGTTAATTCTTGGAATGAAGCTTCGAATATTACTTTAGATATTTAAAGATATTAATGTTGATTCTTGAAGCTTATTGATTTTTTTTAATCTTAACTTTGTATATAATATTACTAGTTTAGAATGTCTGCTTTTTATGATGGATGTAATGTAGACCCCTATTTAGTGTATTTGTCAAAAGGTTAAGAAATATCTTGATGTTATGTTACCCAACCCTAGCTATGCCATTCATAGTGTACTATTCAGCGAAAGATTTCTGAAAGTATAAAAGTTATATTCACTTAGTGGAGCAATTCAGGTAAGTTACTCTCAGTATCTATAAAATCTTTTATTGTATGACCTGCATGTGCAAAAGTAGACTCAAAGACATACAAAGTTTACATGATATATCTATTCTTACTTCAATAATTTAGCATCTAGAGAAGACAATACATTTCAGAATATATGTGTTTTGAAGCTGCACGTGTCTCGTTTGAGTTATTGTAAAGGAAATGTAGAATTTATTTTGTAATAGGAAAGTTTCCAGGTACAGATACATGCAAATACCAATTTTTCCAGCATGTCTTATTTTACACATCTGGTTCTGAGAGATTCTGGGTCACTGACCCGGCTGGATCTAGCTGAAAAGCTACCTTGAAAGCTATTCAATTATTTATTCAAGAGAGTCAGAAATAAAAATCACGTTGTTACTCTCCATTGTCTCTTTCTGTCTTAATCTCTATCGGAAGTTGTCTATTTGTTGATTTTCTTTTCTTCATAGTTAAAACATGTTTTTGTTGGGAATTATACGAGAAACATGTTTTATTTTCCGGAAAGCAAAGTACAGATTAAATTAGCCGGAAGGGCTAATAAAGAAAAATTAAAAGAACAATGCACAAGAGACAGGATTACTTATATAAACTATAATTAACGTAGTCAGACACATGCATATGGTTACAAAGGTTCTTATGCAATATTTCGTCACATAATTGCCGTGAACGCTGAAGTAGAGGGAAAAGACACCACACGTGGCTTGTAGAATAGTGGACAACAGTAAGCAAAGCTATTGCAGTGACATCTAATGAACGTCGCGTCATTTCATATATACAAGTGACTAAAGCATTACGTGTACGTATTGAAGAAAGACTGGTATGTTCTGTGTTGAAAATGTGAGACAAACAGACAGAGAAGGATGCTGCTTGAGAAGACAATATTTTCAAGTGAGCGAAACGGAGAAAGATGGTGATCATCTAAAGCAATTGAAATTTTTTACTTAGTTTCATTTCTTCACTCAAACCATAAATAAAGGCTCCTTGAATAGAGGCGTTCCTTGTCGGAAGTAGGATGTGAATTACAAGAACACGAAAGAAAGTATCAAAATTAATGTGTACTGGATGTGTATCGGTATGGGGTTGTTGATGGCGAAGAAGGGATGGTGATTATATAGAGTCTGAGGTTTGAAGATTCATTTGTTTCTCTCACATAAAAAGCATTTCAGAATACAATCACTAGCAGAATATCTCCGAATATGATCTTCTGGAAGCATATTTGATATTTCCATAAAATTCCGAAAACCAGACAGACCATGCACTCCGACGTTTGTTCTTTAGATACAGATAGACTAATTAAAGTTAGACTTATCGAAATTAGATAAGTCACTCAGCATAAAAATATAAAATATCAAAAGCTTTTATTACTACTGATAAACATTCTAAACGAGCAGATGAGCTTCTAAGGACGGGACCTACATTTGTTGGCAAAGTGGGCACCGAACCACTCCATTCAATTCACCCCAGCGTGATTTGAACCCGTGACTACGCCCACAGGAAGCGAGCGCTCTAACTCCTAGGTCATCCCGGCGTCAAATAAACAATCAAAGAAAGCTTCATCGGAAATAGGGCCAATGATTTGAATTGAATCATCTGTTACACGTTGATAAGAATAAAATGACAATAATAAATAGGAAAATAAAAATATTTTATCTCTGCTAGATTTTATTCTGAATTAAATTTTTCACCAACAATGACATGAATTATGTATCTTACTTAATACTGAAAGTTAAACACTCCTTCAAAGGTACTGCAACACATACAAAACTGGTTGAACATTCCTGCTGAGTTTTGGTTTTAACGGTTTGTCATTATGATCTATCTTCTGATGTGCTTCTCTGAAGACTAATCAAAATACCACGTTAATAGCTAATAGAGAACATAGTTGACATGAATACAACTTACTCTGATGAATGCACAGCAGTTCACCTCTGCTGTTGGAAAAGAAAAACAAACTCAGTGCGAGAATGTATGTTTCAATTGCACGCACTCAATATTGAAAACATTGATTTCAAATTATCTCCAATTGCTAATAGGAATTGTATTAGTAGTTCAGAGCCAATTAAATAATTATTATGAAAACATTATTCGAATGTAAATTGAACAAAAAAAATTGAGTTAGCTTCGATAAGAAATGCATAACTTAAAACAATCTAATCGTTAAAACATAAAATAGCACTTTCACCCCAAAAATATCAACACAACAATTCACAACCTTATCAAATTCGTACTAAAATATATTTATTTGATATGTTCACAGTTATCAATTGCCCTTACGCAATATTTGATTTAAATAATAAACAAGTCAGCAATGTTGGATTCGACATTTACAGTAATGATAACAAACTCAAAACCTCCGACAATTTCCCCTCATGAACGAATTGTTCTAAATTGGATTTGTGTTTAATGAAAGTCTCTTTTATTATTATGTGTTCATAACCTTGTTCATTTATCCATTTATTTAGTGACGCATCGGTGTGATCTTTCATTGTTCATTGCTTGGAACTGGTACCCTTACTGAGATTGCTCTTTTTAGCCTTCTAACGACGTTGAGGCTTTGATGTGACTATTAAATTTTCGAATTCCTGTTGAATGAAGCCGTTGCCTTGCTGCTCGTCTGGTTTCTCTTCTAATTCCTGTTGAACTTGAACGTTACATGGCTGCTCCAATCTGTTGCGTAGTCAAAACAGTCTCCTGTTACACTTGTTTTAGTAATATAAAGACTCCTCGTTCACCTCCAAATCTACCATCCTTGATTGATCCAATAGCAACTTCTTCCGTGTTTCACCATCGGTAATTGTCGAAGGGTCAGTTCTACAATCTACCGCTAAACTTCTAGTCAGCGCTAAGTTGAGGCCAACTCTCATTGGCCAAAATCAGACTTGGCCTTAACTTAGCGCTGACTAGAAGTTTAGCGGTCGATTGTAGAACTGACCCTGATTCATCGTTCATACCTATGGACCATGCTTGTAACTTTCTTATCTCCAGGTGAGACTTATGTGATAAGGTCACGACCTCAGTAACATCTTCGCTTATTTTCTTACTTTCTTGAATACAAGGCTCCCTAGAAATATCTCCATCTATCTGCGATTCAAGAAACTGATGATGCCAAGTTGGATACAATAAGTGAAGACTCTTACATCCAATGATGGTATGTGATAATGAAATAATATTGAATATCATGGAATATGTTTGACCGTGATGTACCACTTCAAATGTTTCTGTTCCAATTAGATTGAGCTGTGAAAGATTAAGTAGCTATATTGTAATATT
Organism: Lepisma saccharinum; assembly: GCA_022664845.1. Classification (NCBI taxonomy): domain Eukaryota; kingdom Metazoa; phylum Arthropoda; class Insecta; order Zygentoma; family Lepismatidae; genus Lepisma; species Lepisma saccharinum. Next base: position 75,054 of record JAGDQP010000240.1, read on the forward strand.
GCTCGGCACAAAGAACTCTAACGTCTTCAACTGTATCCGAGTTTTCAACGACATTATGTTAATGGAAACACCAGTGTTAATAGTACCTGAGAATTGTTGCTGTTTGTATGAAGGATAAATCCTATGTAGTGAAGGATAAATCCAATTCATCCTCTTCCGTGGCAGATATCATAAGAAAATCATTCATATAGACAGAAGTTCAAGTATAAATCTGTAACAGTTATATTTCTTCCTTTTGAGGAGGAAAACTATCTCTTCTTCCCTTTTTCCACATTTTACGTCGGCAGATCTTCTCCGTGTGACCAACACGCAGACCATAGAAACATTGCAAATGCTTGGCAGCACACTGACCTAGATTTTCGTGACTATTACCACAACGAAAACATATATGAGATCTGCTTTGTAACGCACTGTATCTTGCGTCTTCTTGCGATGAAACTGGCTTCCCCCGTCGAATTGTTTGCCGAATTTCAAAACAGTCAGATGAAGTGGTGTGTCGACTGTGTAAACATTTGGACCTGTTCTTCGATTTGTAGTATTTAAATTGCTTGTTGTAAGGTTAGTTTAGGATTAAATAATAGTCGTTTTCCAGTATTTTCATCAGCAATATCAATAACAATTTGATCTCGTAACGGGTGATTCCTAAAATTTGACACTGGTGATTACGTGTGATATAATTCGCTAATATTAATTGTACTTCTTTTTGTATGCTACAGGTGATTAGCCGCGTCCATCGTCCTTAAACATACGGAGTTTTGTTTGAGTGAAGTAATTATAAGAGAGAAATTGTATCATGAAACATAAACAAGAAATATTGATTTCTTGAGTGCCTTCTGCGATAATCACATTGATAAAACAGAAATAATTATCGTATATCAAATTAAACAAGAAAATATGCCTAAAACAACTATATTCGTCGTTAGAAGAAAGGAATATCACCCAATTGGAAGTAGGATCTGGTCGAAAAAAGTTGTAATGAACAAAGCCAACATTCGCCGATTGGAGCAACAAGTCAACAACAAATCTGGAAAATCAAAGAATGTTGGAGAAAAAAAGTTCTCATATGGCTAGCCATTTCACCTTCTGGGCTTTCAGTATCGTTTTTACAACATTCACGAATGGGGATCAATCAAGGAGTGTACCTAAATGATTGCATAACAAAAGACTTATACCATTTATCAAAAAGTACCATTTTGATGACAACTATGTCTTTTGGCTAGATCTTGCCTCATCTCACTATGCGAGATCAGTGGTATCATATCTAACCGATAAAAATATCACTTTTGTCGCTAAGTAGGATAACTCACCTTTCGCTCCGGAGATTCGGCCTATTGAACAATTTTGGTCAGTTCTTAAAGGGCTTGTGTACCAGAACAGCTGGGAAGCCAAAAATGAAGTCATTCTTAAAAACAATACAGTATTGTTTGGAGAAGGTAGATCTCGTTCAGCTGATGGCAGATAGTATACCTATAAAATTGGGTCAAGTTCGACGCACTGGAGAATTAATTAATCTGTTATTTGTTTTCGTTTATTATGTACAAGAGACTGTAATAAATTGATATTTCATGAAGTTTTCTATTTTTTTATTTTTATACTGAATTATATTTAGTGCCAAATGTTAGGAATCACTCGTTAGTATGTCATCAGTCGATTCCCCAAATTTACACTTGACTTTAATTTCATAAGAAAATCTCAGACTGACTGAAATTCACTCTGTGTGATGGAGTGAAAGCGATAACGTTCGACTATAACATTTGATTTGGATTCAAAATGTTCTTGTAAACGTACACAAATATCTTGAAAAGATTGATTCCTTACCAAGGCAGATGCGAAGTGATCTCGTAGCAAGGTATACAGTTCATGTCCAATTGACTTGATGAATGAAACAATTTTCTTCTTTGGAGGGATCGACCATATTTCACAATACATGTTGAATTGTTTCATGTAAACAGATATATTCATAGTGTCTTGGTCGAATTTTTCAAAGTTTACTTGCGCACTGCCGCTTGGTGTACTCGATACTGACTGCACCAGATCTGCTAAGTTTTAGATCCAAAGTATAATCTATAACCAAACAGCCGAATTGAAAGCATGCTATATTGCCAGTAGGGGCGCTGCCACAGATTGTACGGAAAATCCGCTGAAAATAGGACCGTTTCTATTTAGGGAACACATCGGAGATAGCATGAAAAATCGTACGATCCCTGCTTTACACGATCAAAAAATGTAACCAATGAGATTGCATACGAGGGATCGTACGAGAAATTGTATCGTCCAAAATGGCCTTTATGGTCAACTTGAACAAGATTTCCTAAAAAAATCTCTCTCAGTTATGACTCCGGTTTGTTGTGTGTTCTTGTTCTTGCCACATGGGGAAGTCACGCTTAACACTTTCCTAGAACAACTGAATAAATGCAGTGTCGTCCAGTTCACCTTTTGATATTCAACAAATCAACATTCCTTGACGTGGATATTCTCCTAAACCATCCTCACCAATTTCGTTCACATAAATTCAACTAACCACATGCAATATCTACACTATTACAGTTTTCAACCTCACGGTATCATTCTTCCTTTGCTCTTTGAGGACAGAGCCTAAATTACGGTACCGCTGCTGCTACCAAAACCTAAAACTTATGCCTCCAGCAGGCCGTGGCTAACCGAGACTACCCAACCTTATCATCAAACAGATTCAACCCTTTCTTGTAGTCTCAAACCTTCAGCACAAATTCCAACCCACTAGTCCTAATTACTCGATTTCACCCCAACCAATTTATTCTGCTTTTCCACTCGCACATTCTCTAATCTGGCCTAGATACCAGACAAACAGTGTTCAATTTGTTATAAAGTACGAAGGGGGGTCCTAAAACTAGTGGTTGCTGGTAAGTTTCAATGTTCTATTAAAATATCTGTTTCGGTAAAAATACAAGATTTTATTCCTGGTTGGTATGATATTTAGAATCAACGACCGGGGATGAAATCATCACGCACCAGGGAAAATATCCGCCTCCCTCCCCCCGACAAATCGAACATTGCAGACAAGTGTTTGTGACCAAGAAGGGATTAGTTTTTCAGCATCACTCCCACAATCTTAGAAACATCTCAGTACGAACCCCCGGTCCTAATCATCGCCATTACCAAATCATTCGTCCGGTCTTCTTTAGCTCACGCCCATATATGTAAGAGACCCAGTTGTACGATTGTCCCATCCTCATCACTTTTGCAACGATCATTAACAGTACTTCTGGTGATAACAACACCTTTAAATTCCAACTGTCCATTGAAATGCAGTTTCTTACCTCTAACACTAAACAACGATATCACTTATTTTGGCCTACCTGCTTGTTAAAATGCTAGTACTGTGTACCAGAACCAGAAGCATGTTTTCTCACGCCATGTCCATCTTCATACTTTACTATACACTTTACAAAATCTTCTCTACTTATCTTCTGTTACTTCCTTCAGCCAAATTGTAGTAAACACACTATCGCTTCGGTCGTTTTTAGCTTAATACGTTTCTTGCCCACGACTTTTCGTTTCACAATGTACGAGACAGTGCCTTGCCCTAACAATAATTCTTATAAACTGTAGCAGCAGTCGAGACGATATATATACACTGTAACTCGTCGTTGCAACACTAAACACTATCCCTTCTATGTCATTCGTTGTTAAGATACACTTAGGAATGGCAAAAGATTTTTCATAATAGTATGTACACTTGATAAAAATATAAAAGGAATGCAGGACATGTGGTCACCCCACTTTCCACATCACCAATGTGATTTACCTCTTAACCTGTATATCCTACGGTGCCTCTTATGTGAAAAAACAGGTGGACCTTTACCCTCAGAATCAACAACCATCACCACTGAGCCATCAACCAAGCAAACAGTCGTCTCCGTACACACCCAATCGCATAATATCAATTTTCGTTCTCTCTCTCTCTCTCTCTCTCTCGCTGTCTCTCTCTCTCTCTCTCTCTCCCTCTCTTTCTTCTTTTGTGTGACCGTAATGCTCTTCTTTGCCTTTACGGAGGAGCCATGGTTTTCAGCACAAAAATGAAACCAGGTCTAACATTTCAATAACTTCTGATCCCCATCTATCTCAATGTCTCCAAACTTAAAAATGTAATTTTCCCCAGCATCATCTACCCTGTAAGTCGCTCTCTCTATCCTTTTGCCTCACATTTTCAAACCTAAACCTTATACCATCGTAACTTAAGAGATAGATCTATCTCGTAGGTTACGATACTATTCTTTTCTTGATACTTACACGCAGTGCGTTAGTCAGTTACCTCCATGATGTGATGCGACGTCCATTACGTGACACTGTTATTGCTCTGCTCACTGCTGTCCACGGTTCTACGAACCACGTGTACATTGTTTTTCCTCTACTTGTGCGTTCACAACAAATGAACCAAAATACTGCATAATAAAGCTGTGGGTCATTACATGAATTATTATTCATGTGAGTAATCCTCTCTTCTTTGTACGTACATATTTCGGTATATACACATTGCATACAGTATATATAGTGGGTGTATGCATATATGTATGTAGTTATACCATAGATGCGTATGACAGAAATGAAGTACTATACTATAATATATTGTGTGTTATTTGCAATGAAATCTTTACCATTTGAAATCAAAGATCAAGTATTAGTGTAACTTTAATGGATTATAATATACAGCGAGTAAAACATTTACATCTATAAGTAAATGTAGTTAAGACTTAAATAGAAACTACATAGCCTCATAACTAGGAATGAGAGAAACCAGGCATTTACTGCGCGTATATAGATTTGCTTAGATTTTCATGGTTCTGAACCATCATTACCATAAGCATCGATTAAGAGTAAGTTGGATAACTATAATCGCAAAGGTATCAGAATAAATACAGAGGATTAACGCTATGGAAAATATCTTGGAAACTGTGTACCACTATAGCATGGCATGGAGGAATTTAAAAGCACGTAAAGAGGACCGACCACATTTATAATTCAAAACTTCAAGTTCAATTTCCGTATTTTGTAAACTTATCGCGGATACCAGCGATGAAATTACAAAATCATGCATTTGATATATTGAAGACACACAGAGAAAGGAATGTACCTGAAATCTTTAACACGTCTACCAAAAAGCCGAAACTAAATCAGAGCAAGGGGATTTTAAATAAGTACTGACAATATTTTCTTAATAGTTTTATAGATCACAGAAAGAAAGTTTTATTTTCCTTGCTGTTTCCCTTTTCCTATTAGGAGAAATAAGTATAACCTTTTAAATCCTGTCACATAGTTGTTCTGCTTCTAATTCATGTGCAACCTACTTAATGACTTCATCTAAGTCACCATATTTATCTTCTCTTAACGTGTTTAACTCTGCTTGACTTCTTTGCATTGAGAATCATTTTTCAAGTGTATTATAATTTTCAAAATATTAGGATGGTACTTTCCTTGTTCACTTAGCTTGCTGTATCACCTTCCTCGTGAATTGTCTTTTCCTGTGATATTCGTTATTATTTCTGAAGTTTCTCAAAAGCCATCTTTAAGACATGATATTATTGTTAAAATTCCTCTATCTCGAAAGAAATGTGGACTGAGGCAGAATATACGCGAGCTGCATATTTCCTTTATATCCATTAATTAACCCTAATGTCCTGGACCTTTGTCAACAAGGATTAGTTATAAGAAAAATTACATTATTTGAGTGTAGACTTGGAGAAAATTCTTCACAGAGCTTTTAAGGATAATCTAAAACAACGATCTCCAACAAAAGATGGCAGCACTACCTCCGTATATGTATGATGTATTTTTCACTGTTACACGAAACTTCCTTGCTGCTCCTACAAATTCAATTCTAGAAAGTTCAAACTTTCAAGAAGAAAGTTCATAACCAATTCAAGAGCATGATCGATGCTGATTTTTAATTTTCTTTTTTGTTCATTGTTGAAAGAGCTTTATTGTTATAGATTTCGATATTCACCACAATGAAGCGATTTCAACAATCAAGGAAAACGAAAGTAAAAAAATCTGCATCGATCATGCCCGTGAATTGGTTATGAACTTTCTT
>JAGDQP010000240.1:81523-95320 GCA_022664845.1 Lepisma saccharinum
ACAACAACAATGAAGCTATTTCAACAATGAAGGAAAGCGATAATTAGAAATCGGCATCGATCATGCTCTTGAATTGGTTATGAACATTCTTCCCTGAAAGTTTGAACTCTCTAGGCTTGAATTTATAGGAGCAGCAAGAAAATTTCGTGCAACGATAAGAATACATTAGACATATACGGAGATAGTGTAGCCATGTTTTGTTGGAGATCGTTGCTTTAGATTATCCTTAAACTGACATTTCGAAAACATTGCCAGGGATTATATTTGAAAGTATCACACTGCTTTCCACTTTATGCAGCAAATTCCAGAGTTCTGTTGTAGATCAAATTCCAGAGTTCTGTTTGTTGATCCTTTATCAAACAAAAGGAAATGTTCCGTCACTCTTAAACTACACCTAAATGTCCTACAGCAGATGGAGAATTACATAAAGAAGAATTTAGACTGAACGTTTGATACTTTTCTGATAGTTAATTCGGAATCAAAAGCATGAAAATCAATCTTTAAATATTTAAAGCATAGATGTAAATTCTTTGGATCTCGTCTACATACAACACAGCATATTCATGTACTTCAATCTTTGCAATGTTACGAAGGCACCAGGTTCTGCTTAATTAATTATTAATCTTAATTTACCGTGACAGTTTCGTGGCACAAGCTGTTCGGGCAAGGACAATTTTTATTAATATTTTATAGTAGTTTGTGTAAAATAAAATAGTTTATATTTGAACTTCCGCACGAAGGGAGCTCCCACTGTCAACGCAAGCACTAAGTCTACGTAACATCTCAAATTACTCCATATCTAACCACGTCTTCTTAAGCAAATAAAACACATGCACTACTTCCACAAAGCATAAGACTAATAATCTTTATACTTTCACCTAACAAACGTGCATTTAAAATGATTGGAGCACAACCGGTTATGAGACAGCTTTTGACAGTTGACGAGGATTAAATGCATCCCCAAGAAGATTATATTAGCGAAGATGACTTCGATGTTGATTAGTTATCAAAGTTTAGTTTCTGAGTTGGGAATGTGACTATTTTTCTTTGATCTTAATTCAAGAAGTATGATAATCTTCTTTCCTCGAATGTGAATTCTTGAAATTGATATTAAATCATAAGTCCTTAGTTTAGCAACAAGTTCTAAATTGCTAATTTAATATTTAAACAAGTATCAAAGTAGTCATATATTTGAAATGCGAAATGTTTTCTTGGTTGTCACAGCAAAAAGTAACGAAAGGATTTTCTTGCCGATAAGATCTTCACGTATATAATATGTAAGTTTATGGATTATTAGGTCACTAATTGTATGTAATAAAAAATGTTTGCCCAAAATTAAATCAACATTTTATTGATTATAATTGTTATGTTTTATTGTAGGTGTTTTGAAGGACTACCTTCGTGAACTGCCAGAACCTTTATTCACTAAGTGTTTGTACCAAATGCTTGTGGATGCCCTCAGTGTTTGTCTCCCTGACGATCCCGAAGGAAACGCCAAACTCATGTTCTCCATCCTTGATTGTTTACCTAAAGTAAATAGGGTAAGAAAGACTAGTTTTAGGGTAATATGTTAGTCCTATACACGTAATTTTACAAAAAGTTGGATGTTAATAGAACCATTATGTTATTTACATTGATATATACGGGTGGTCTTCTTTTTGTGCGTATTCTGTTTGCTGGGACGTATTTAGGAGGGGTTCCGGGAGGTCCGGATCCCCCCCCCCCAAACTGAGAGTTTTAGGGAAAATTAGTATAACTTCAAGTGTATACATTTTTATGCCGACACACCTTGGACCCCTCCCAAAACCAACTTCTGGATACGTGCCTGTCTGTTTGTAAGACTTTTGACGTCTGTCTTTCCACTGCATTGTCCGAAAGAAAGAGAAAAGAAGATCCTATCGTAATCAGATTAATCTATCGTACTCATACCATTCTAAGAGATGCCTAAATAGTCCTTCACCATTGCTTAAAAATAGGAAAACAGAATGAAAGAAGTTACAGCTTCGATTCTACTAGCAATTGCAAAGGCTTCCTTGATAGCTTTTCAGCCACGCAAACATTATTTTTTTATAAAAGAGGCTGGCAAGACTGATAACTGCAGTGCTTAAGTTCGGGAAAATCCACAGTACCTGTGTCGAATAATGTTTATGCCAAGTTTGTTATATATGGAGTAGGTTACGGTTTTTAAGATTAGGCTCTAAAAGATGTGGTTTCATTAACTATTAGATTCTGTACAAGAACACATAAAAGATTAGTTTAAGATATTTGAATATTCTGTTTCGTTAACACAAAAATTATTACTGTTAAATGCTATGAATTGCAACTTTTACTGTTTTGATATGCTTTAGGTTTAGTTAGATTGATTTACGTTGAGTTAGATTACTAATTCTAAAGTGTTTTAAATGGAGCTGCATGTCCATTAAGTCTGGATGGTAATGTTTAAGACTGTAGCTGAGAAATAGAAAGCCAGATGGTAGCACCGAATGCTACCGTGTTTTAGCATGACTTTCGAAGAAAGAATGTTTTAGTTTTGTTAGAATTTTAAGTCCAAAAGAATTTTAATGTTGTTTTCGTAATACAAACTGCTACTGTTAACGAACTACATATAATTTGATTCATAGTTCAAGTTACCGGTGTTATCCTACTAAGTTGTATGATCTATAAGTAAATGTAAAAGGAGTACCTTGGTGTATTGAGAGACAGACCAGAACTTAAACCTAGCCTAGATGTGGCTTGTTAGTGTAAAATCGAGGACTCTGTGTAGCAGACGCACAGAAGAGAAAATTACACGTACGACCACATTGGGATCAACGGCACTTCTCAGTGTCGGAGGGTGCGAGTTAGTTTGAGACCTTTTTGCAGTTATCATACAGAGACTGATCATCCTTTTATCATCTCGCACTCTGCATCACAGTTCACTTCTTTGAGATGCCAAAACCACCTAAACAACACGCAACAGGCCATCATCAAATGGCCAGCATACGTGAACAATCCACCTATTGTTCAAAAAACAACTTCCTCAGCGACTCTTAAAATGACATCACTAGGTGGAACCAAGAAACACTCATGTAACTCTGATCAACTATCTTCATCCAGTGATCGCTCCAGATCGTCGCCTCAAAGACATTCTCAATCATCTGCTTCACCTCTAACTAAAAGGACTCATACATTAAGTGCTTCCGGATCTGACTCTGATGACATGGAAATTCTACATATATCTGACGATCAACTTGCTACAATACAGGATCATCCAAATTACGCCTTCCTGCTCACAAACTTCGACACCAAAACTACTTCTACAACAACTTCTAAAATATGTTCATAGAGATACCATCAGTGAAATGACTCCTACCAGGAATGGTTTTATCATTAAATCACCAAATAAAGACTTCGCAAAAACAATTCGCAATAGGCATAGTTTTGAGATCTTTGGCAAAAACGTTTATCTTGCACCGCTAACTGAACCACGCATCAAACAACCGCCACCATCGAAACGCAAACCAATGCTATCAGTAGTGATCAAAGGAGTACCACTAGACACCAATTCAGATAAAGTAGAATCAGAATTACGTCTCGAAGGCTTACTATTCATAAATGCTTACGTATCATCACATCACAAGGCATCCGCAGTTATCTCATACGAGTTCTCATATCTCACCAGCCAATCATCGATCATCTGTTAAGGCACGGCGCATATATTTACAAGAGATGCCATAGGGTAGAGCCTTCTAGCACCACTTAGATGCGAGCACTGCCAAACCTATGGAGATCACATCATTGGGAAATGTAAAGAGCCTCAAATCTGTGGATACTAATTAGAAAATCATCCAATACGAAACTGCACAAATCCACCGAAATACCATCAATGTCAGCAACATTCAACTTACATTAATAATACAAATGTAAGGGCAAGCCTGAACCTACACCAGAAAACGATCTGCCTGTTGCTCCTTTACGCTTACCCAAGCCTGATCCAGCAGTTGAACAACAGCATCAATAACTACCACTTTCCACAGTTGAGCAGCTTATACAGTTCATGGCCATTACATTCTCCAATCTCTATCCTTTCAACCGAGCAGCCATTATCCACAAAATCCAAAGACATCTTTAATCTCGACATTCATGCAACATTTTCAGGTCCTTATGTTTTCTTTTCTTGTAGCACCCTCCACCCCCACCTAAAAGCCATAAAACACCATCATTCATATCACCTTCACTTTTCTCTCCCATCTTTGCACAGTAACCATAAGTGTTAAATGTCTGGGCCCATCTGTGTTCCATCAAGATCTAGAGTCGTCCCTAGATCAAGAAGAATCAATCATTCGTCTTAGTGTTGCCAATGTGTTGTGATGTGCAGTGCACTTCATCTTCATCTCTTCATTACATCATCACCTGATTACCCTAATAAAATCGTTGTAAGCAAAGCTTTTAATGTCCAATTTACTAGATAAAATAAAATAAATGATTATTAAAACTTTGTTTAACCTCTCTTAGACCACACATTTCCTACCATGAAATCCCAAATTCCTTGAAAACACTTCCCTGAAGCGAAGACGTAACCCTGAGGCGGGGGCTAGTCACACCGGTGACTAGCAAAGCGCAAAAAAAATATTGAAAGAGAGAGATATACATATCATTGTAAGAGTGTATTTACCTTCATGCTCTGCGAATAAATTTATCCTACGGATATTACCGAACTTTTATTTCTAGCCGGATTGCTTGCTAGAGTGAACACTCTAGACCAAGCAGTATATCAAGCTTCGCCCCATTTCTGGTCAGTGGCGGCTCGTGACACAATTAATAGGTGAAGTACTACCGAAATCCATCAACACGTTCTTATTATCCTTGTTCATTAACATTTATCCTGAGATTTCTGGACTTAGGCAGGATACTGATAATACCACTATCCAACCTTAGATGATCTTGACTAAATTTCTGGTCCAATTAATACTTATCAATTCCTACTTAGTTAATACTTATCAAAATAATAAGTGAAGTTGAACTTCACCTGATGAGCCGCCACTGCTTCTGGTAGTTCATAAACCCAGAAGTACATGAAGTGGGCATCTGATAATTTTATCTTCACTTGTGACGCCATTCCTCTCGAGCAAGTACCCAAGTATTCCTGAGAAAGAGTGCGCTAAGCTTATTCAAACTTCGATATTGATTTTGTTAACAAGTTATTTGTTTTATTACACTTTTATTTCTAGCGGGATTGCTTGTTAGACTAAAGTTTATGACACTAAAGTTGGTGAAACGATAATGAATTTGTTACGTGGATCAAATTATGGACCTCAGAATGGCTCAACAATAGAAGGACTGATGTTGGCTGGACTTGGTACACAGACATTTTCTTAAGTTTGTTGTCAGCTGTACTCGACCAATTTAAAGAAAAAAAGAATGTGTTTTTGCTTACTTTATTAAGCATTTAAAATAACACAAATAATAAAACTGACACCATTGATACAGTAAAATATTATACTATTATTACAAGCAGCTTAAATACTTATTTCTTTTCCAGTAATTAATGGTTTGTTAAGTTCAGTGGCTCTTGAGTAGTTACTCGTATAATGTCTGTCCTACTGATGCATATTGGGGACACCACATATCGCCTAAAGCCATAAGTAATGTAGAAAGCAAGATTTCGTGGAAGGGTCATGTCTTATACCCTTATATAGTTTTTGTCAGATGAACCCGCTGTCGAAATTCTTATTCCCTTGCTTTCAAGCACTCGTAGTACTCCTTCTCAAGAAGACTAAAGCAAGTAAGAAACAAGATAAATCGAGGTAAATAGGAACCAGGAAAGAGAATACCAGTATCTGATCCACCATTAGTTGCGTCAATACACAAAACTTCCGTATTGCTGTTAGCTGTCCAATCAGACTAAAAGCTTATCAGAGCGGCTACCTAACGTATGTGGAAAGTCGCTGCACGCTTGCATACTTTCTTTATTATTACTTCGAAATACTTATCCTTACTTTATTTATTAAACCTGTGCTCGTATTCATTATATGTTTTTGTAAAGATATAGTAGCATTCAATAGTTCTATTTTTTTGCATTTCGTATGATTTGGGCAGAAATGTGACCAGTGTCTGTAAGATGATTGGAAAACCCATGTCGTATTTCGCATTCCAGACGTGTTTCATAATTCTAGTGAATACATTTCGTTTCCTCGGGTCCATGCACGTGTTTGTTCATTCGCATTAAATCTATACATATCATAGCATGCCTTGGTGGTTGTATAATAGCTTTTGAATTGTGTGAATCGCTTTCCTGGTGTGCTTTTAGTGGGACAACTGTCGGATTATGTTGTTTCTGGCGAAGATTTTCGAAAGTTATTTTGTAAGCAAAGGGAAAGAGGGAATAGTGAACCATTTCTCTTGTGTTTTGTTTTGTGTCTTCTTAATTTTCGGAAATGCTGAAATTTAACTTTGACCTTCTTGCACCAAGCCTCCACTATTGTCTTTTTGTGCCAAGATTTGTGGTTTACTGATGAAATAAATTGTAGAGCAGGTACTAGTATTCTGTTTCTGCTTCCATTTTACCTCAATCTAATCAAGTCGACTGCTTTATTCTCTTTAAAATACACTATGTGTGCTTCAAAGATAGGAATAAGAATTTCAAAGTACGACGTCATCTGAAATAAGCTAGGTAAAAGAAGAATTACAATGACAAAAAATAAAACTGCAGATTTAGATTACTTCATGAGAGCTAAAAAATATATCTATGAATCATTCGAAGCTTAAAACATTGTGGGCAGTGCCTTGAAATAACAATAAGTAAACTTCTTATCTTTGTAAACTAATAAATAATTTTACACGAACTGTTATGTAGATGATATTCAATTGAAGGGTTTATGGCAATTTCACTTTTTGAGATAATATCACCTTTTGTTCTTTGCGAGTAAGTCTATCTGTTGGTAGAACCAATTTTTTTAACTAAAACGATTCCAAAATACAAAACTTGGAAAGCCAAATTTGCTACAAACTTTTCATGACAAACTTGCTACAAACCTTGTTTTTAAAAACGATGGTAAATCAACATCGAGCCTGTAGCGAGAAAAGATTTCACACTCCGCAGTGCGATTCGAACTCACAAGTTTCAGATTTGTTTGTTGTCCACCATTCTACCATTGCGTCACGGCTTTCCTGCTGAACGAAGTACATTTTACTAGTCCTTTTTATGTTACGAAAACAGTTTCTGGAATAAAGGCATTTATGTAGACTTTAATTCGAAACTGAGAAAGATTATTGATCCTGTTTAAACCAGATTTTGACTAACCTTGATGTTTTCGTACAGTGATAAACTAACAGTGAAGTTCCCTGTTGGATTACTAACTGGAACGTCTGTTTTAAAAAAAAATAACCAGAACGCCAGTGGTTATTACAATACAAAGACTAAAACTGCAAAATGTCATCGACCCAAACAATAAAGTATACACATCATTATGATTTTCCTGAAGAGGCTCGCTTGCGAAAAATCAACGAAGCACGCTTCATAGTTCTAAAACAGGATCAATACGCTTTCCCAGTTAAGAATTGCAGCATATATTTCAGTGCATTTACTTAAGAAACTGTTTCGTAACCTGAAAGGACGAGTAAAAGTAAAGACAGTTAGGAGTGGCGCGGTAGAGCAATTGGTAGAGTGACAGACTCCAAACAAAACTGAAGATCTTAGGCTCGAGCCTCGTACAAACTTACTACAAGTTTGAGTGCTATCTGGGAAGGAGTCGAAAATATGATTATTGGGTAAAAACCAGGTAAGTCCAAACGTTTTATTGCAGTAATGCACTCAAGTAGAAACATAAGTGATAGACGCGTATTTGAGTAAGTCGAAATGCTACCTTACGTAATTTATCCAAAGAAAAATTCTCCTTAGGGATGAATCTAGACAATTTTTATTGACTTTTTCGATGAAATGAACAGTAATTGACGTAAGAAAAATGTTTGTGGTAACATTAATTTGAATGAAGTTGTATAATATATATATCTCAAGACTTTGTAATAATGCACTTTCAACTTAACATCATAATTGATTACTTAGTAATGTGTGTCACGATTGACAAAATAATAATAAACAAAATAACATACATTGAATAAGATAGACAAGAGGTAACAGAAATTACAGACGAATATAAAATAATTTCGAGATTTGGTCATAATTGTTGTGTTCATAGAAGATAGAGAGAAAAATGTAATGAACTCTTAGTAAGCAACCATTATGAATAACTGCAGTTTAGTGAAATGGTAGCCAGATCATATGAGCAGAAACTTAGTTAGATATAGCTGGAGAAATAACTGAATAGTAAAAATAGAGAGGAAATGAAGAATCTTATGGGGGCAAAACAGGCAGAGAAGAACGAAAAAAAAAAAAGGTGAGATTGCACCTCTACAGGTAAGTTTACAGAAAAACAAGAAGAAAGAAGGAAAGGTAATGAGGGCAGGTTGAGTCACACTGATATAAATATATTTGAATTTATTTATGAATTTACTATATATTTAGATTATATTGCAAGGTAAGGTTTTGCCTGTTTACTTGTAGACTTCTAGGTGATTTGTATCTTTGGTTGTCCAGTTAAACTGTAATTTATGACGGATTAAACGCATGCTTCTGTTTTTATTGAATCTTTTCCCTTATCTCGTTTCTGTATCTCGAAAAACTCGTTGCTAAACATTTTATTTCTAGAAATTGTCAATTTCTTTTATCATCATTGTCTGTTAAAGCAGAATAATATATTTTTTTCTTTGTTATGTTCCAGAGTACACTTATATTCCTGATGGACCACCTCAGCTTAGTAGTTTCCCAATCGGATCGTAACAAAATGGCACCCCAAAATTTGGCTGTTTGCTTTGGACCTGTGCTTATGCTGCAAAGCGAAGATTCAGCGGACTTGGACTTCCATCAGCCTATTAGCGTGCTCAAGTACCTCCTTGAGATTTGGCCTAATAAGTCAGGTAATGTGCATCAGGGCCTTCAGGTGAAAACATAAAGGTAGTCACAGTAATCTATGTTTGTTTAACACAATGCGATGAATGATAATAATCTTCACTTTCCCTTAAATCATTGCTAAAAGAATTTAACTAAAAACTTATTGGTCGCTATAATAAATAACACCTTGTTTCCAGAAAAAAATAATTAAATACAGAAAACATCTGTTCCCCGTATTATATATTTTTTTGTTAAATTTTACACTAAGCTTAAATAAATTTACTCAATGACTTGACTCAGATCCACTTTTTTTTTTTTTTAAGTAAATTTCATGTATCTGTTTGGCTGAAAAAATACTTAAGAAATTCTGTACATTTTGTATTGTTTGTGCGGCTAAAGACACGTGTTAAAAATACATTTATAAACAACTCAAATTGACAATCAATAATAATGATATCTGCACCTACAAAGGCTCGGTGTATAAAAAATCGGAAGTCTCCTCCATTCCAAGTTTGAAACTTTCAAATTTACAAGTTTTCTCAATCACAGGACTCAATTAATGAAATACATTTAAAATTCGTTTCACTGGAATTCGGTTGAAAAAGAATTTCCTATAAAGATACTGAAGAATAATATCTTCTTTCTCTTTTAATAATGTAGTAATTATGTACAATGAAAGGAATTGTGTACTTCCAAAAACTGTCTATACCATAAGAATACTTTTGTATTATTCACATGTCTTCTACTTTATTTAAAATAATCCTCCTCTTTCAAACATATTCATTGATAATTTCTCACAAATTGTCATTAGCCTCACACTGTTCTCACTCTTTGTTTAATAAAGAAAACACCTATTAAGATGGCCGATTTAGTATTCATTAGATTCAAGCAAATGTTCGGGGTGTTATCTAAAGTTCATCCTTCAATGTGAAATTTGGACATTAACTTAAAAATAGAAAGCCAAGAATAACTTAACACACTCATTTACTTGATATCTCATATGATGCTTAAGTATTCTCATAAGTACAGCTCAGTACAACAATGATAGGCCAAACTTATTACATTATTCATCAATATTATCCCTTGAGCAGATGATCTGAAATTCACAGTTTCCTTCCATAACACAGCTGTTACGCATTACCTGATTTTCCATTCACTAAGAGCATCACTAATATTTACACACAATCTAGAAATATATGTAAGCTCTCCAGTATACAAATTACATACGTTATCTCAATCATCAGGTGTCTAATATTGGCATTAGTCTTCGAATGTTCAATTGTATTATTCGTTTTTCCACCATAACCAAAGTGAAAGTATATTGATTAAAAAGAAAACCTTTTGTAGCCTTTTTCATATTCTCAAACATGATTTTTCTAAGTCTTTATGCTGTAAAAACATAAAATTGTGATGATACTCATTTTAACTTAACATTCTTGAAATTTATTACCATTGTAATTCCAAATAAGAGAAAGGAAGTAATTGAACAAATACATAAAAAAAACAGACATAACATGGTTGAATATAAAATAATTTTATTCATTAAACAGATTATTAAACGTTTACAACGTTGAGTATATATTCAAAATATATCCGCGCCCAAATTCAGACATGTTTTGATTGTTTTACTCTCACTATTGCTCACTGTAGTTTACCATATAATCAACATTTATAACTTTGTTAACCTTTATTAAATATTGTCATATTTAGTTACATTTTTAAAGTAAAAAGTCACTAATAATAGATATTGGCATCCTTACATACATTTTATACTTCTGGACATACCGTAGTTTTCAACAGATTGTGTTTTCATTCTAAGTAATTATCAGTCAGGTTGTAGATCTTCTTCCCAGCGTTTTGGCATCTCGATGAATCACTTGAACGTCTTACTGAAAATGTCTACATATGACGGTGCAATATATAAATGATTTGCGTACAATAGACTATATATAGTACGTTTTCACAGTGGAGTTAAACTTTTCACATAAGTGTCTAACATACAAGATTTTAAGTGCTACACGTGAATGGACAGATAATAATTTGATTTACTAACACATGAAATTTATAGTACTAACACAAAGGGAAGCCGGGAGGGCAATTTAAGGTAAAATTATGATAAGAAATACAAAACTGCCTGCAAGCATTTAAGTTATTCACTTATAGAATAATATTTATCGTTATTCAAAAATATATAAACGTCATCTAAAATTTCATACGTCAGGATGGCCTTCAGAAAAGGTGTTCGTGAACTAATGAGAATACCAGGCGTAGAAAAGCCGAGAGTTTAGTTCAAGCGCTGGTGCACTTGAGTCGACCATGTTGAAATTGATTCCATATGTGATTTCCAAATTAATTTATCAGTGATATTCTGAACCTTACATAAATTTCTACCTTGATAACATTATGTTTATTCTTTCTTCGAATCACTTTGATTGACTGGCTACCCTTTTAATACTTTTTTTTAATTGAACAAGTTGTCAAGTAAGAAAGGAAAGTATATATGAGACATTCCACGCCAAATGGAACAAGTTTAAAAAGAAATATCTTTATGGCTTGGTACTTTTTCAAACTTAACTACTAGTCTTGCTGAGACAAGAGAATAGTAGCCAAAGGAAGAGAGTACCTACGTAAGTACAATTCCTTTTCTCTCTCTTCAAATTTCGCCTATTGTGTGAATATATATAAGGTAAATTTATGAGAAAAACGAAGGAAAATACTTACAGCTTATATGTTCCGTATTAAAGCACACACATATTCACATATATACAAGTCACTACGATATTTCGTGCAACCAGTTGAACTTAATCATGTGTAGAGGAAGAGAGCGAAGTGCACGTGTCAACAAATCACAAGATTGAAGAGACAGTGGCGACACGTAGCGGACGACGCAGCAAGCTTGGAGAACAATTGACTGCTGTAGCACGTAGATTTCCGGAGTTTCGAACAATGTACAACTGTATAGCGTGTAAGTACAGACTTTCCTTCTTGGCCAACCTAGTTCTCATATGTAACAACTTCACCTTTGACGACAAACACTACCTTCAGATCCGAGGCACAGCCATGGATACGAGAATGGCACCTTCTTATGCTAATCTGTTTATGGGCAAGTTTGAACATGATTTCCTGCAAACCCAGCCTTTGACTCCAATACTCTGGGTAAGATTCTTAGATGATATAATAATGTTATGGACTCATGGTGAAACCAGTCTCAAGACATTCCTAGAACAACTGAACCAATTCCGTGTTGTCCAGTTCACTTAGTCCATTTCTAGCAAAAGAGTCACATTCCTTGGCGTGGACATCACTTTAGAAAACAACACCCTCACTACTTGCGTTCACATAAAACCTACCAACCATATGCAGTATTTACACTACTCAAGTTCCCATCCTTACCACACCAAGAAAGCGATTCCTTTCTCCCTTGCCCTCAGAGGACAACGCCTGAATTCCACCACCTCTGCTGCTGAAACGCCTCCAGGAGTCCCTTGTCAACCGAGGATACTGATCTAACCTTGTTTACTAAACAGATTCGCTGTGTATCTAACCCACTCAAACCTCCAACCCACCGGCTCTAATCACCTAGTTCCATCCTAAACTAAGCAAGGTCAAACAAATCCTACACTCTCATTTCCACATTCTCCAATCTGACCCAGACCCAAGATCAGAATTTCCCACCAAATCAAGATTAGTTTTTCAACATCCACCTAATCTTAGAAATATCCACCTAATCCGTACGAACCCTTCCTCGTCACCACCCCAAACCGGCGCCCATATATGCAAGAGACCCAGATGTAGGACCTGCTCGATTTTCATCACTTCTCCCACAGTCACTATCAATACTGTTAATGGTCGGTACACCCTAAATCCCAAGAGCACATGCCACACCTCTAATGTAATATACATCCTAACCTGCAAGTTCTGTGATACCTTTTATTTGGGGGAAACAGGTTGTGCTCTAAACTTCCGTTTAACAACCATCGTCACTTTTGCAGTATCAACAAACCGGATGCCCCAGTTTCCTTACACACAGAGTCCCACAACACCAATTTTGATCTATCTTTCCTGGTTGCCATAATACAAATTTTACCCCCTACAACCAGCATCTTAACACGCTGTCTGTGGGAGAGCGACTTTATTCATGGTTTAATCGCGAAAATATATCCTGGCCTTAACCTTCAATAACACTAAACCTCCCATTTCCTCTCCATTTTCAACACATTTTCTTCCACGATCCCACCCCGTGCTTACACGCTACACAGTTGTACATTGTTCCAAGCTCCGGAAATCTACGCGCTACAACAGTCTGTTGCTCTCCAAACTTGATGCTCGTCCGCTACGTGTCGCCGCTGTCTCTTCAATCTTGTGCTTTGTGAACATGTGCACTTCGCTCTCTACCTTTACACATGACTAAGTGCAACTGTGTGCACGAAATATCGTAATGACTTGTATATATGTGTGCTCTAATACGGAACATATAAGCTCTAAGTATTATCATTCCTTTATTTTTCTTCATTTTTCTCATAAGTTAACCATAAATTGCCCTTCGGCTTTCCTTTATGCTAAGTACGTATATATATGTGTGTATAATAAATAAATCACAGCCATATTCAATCCACTAGTGGATGAGGCCTCTCCCCGAAGGGAGGAGTTGGTCTACTGCTCCCACGCTGACCAGACGGGTTGGGAGAGGAGAGCCGAAGCTCTCACTGTGATCGCCACTGTCTTTTATTCACAGCAGCTCCCCAATTGTCCTCACGATGCTGGGTCAACACCGAAATATTTGAGCCCCCATCGGGAATCGAACCCGGGACCGCTCGCATTGAAGTCGAGCGCGCTACCGACTAGGCTACGCAGGAGCTCATGTGTGT